>JAWZTD010016470.1:0-21201 GCA_035221335.1 Echites panduratus | reverse complement strand
ACTTAACTGAAGCTCAAAAATAATTTGAGCTCCGTTGCCCATAATAGCATTTCTGATATATATATATATATATATATTATATTATATTTATATAAAGCGGACGTTTAATTCAATAACATATCAAGGGTTATCTGGTGATGGGCTAAGCTAACCACCTACAAAACCATATATTATCCATTACGAACAAATTAGGACAATTATTCATTACATTAATGTACACCAAGGAAAGGGATAGAAGAATACATACAGTTGAAAATCGTAAAATAAGAAATTTAAAACTTTTATTAAAATTGTTCCTTCGGAAAACTTTCAAAAAGCTAATCGTTGATTCTTCTCCCTATTGAAACAATAGGACCGTTACCTCTTTGCTTGCCTTGTTTGTCTCACTTAGACCAAGGAAAATTAAATGTGAAAAGGCCAAATGATGAACAATATCAATATATATATATATATATATATATATATATATATATGAAAATGTTATAATGGACAATGAATCTTAAACTTATAGATTGAGGTCAACTAATGTTCAACAATTTTTTTTAAAAAAAAAATTTTAAAAAAATTTAATCAAGTAATTATAATATTTAGTTTTTCTTTTTAAGATTTAATTTATAAAATGTATTTTAAAAAAATAATATTTATAATATATTTTTTTCTTAAAATAAAAAAGATAGTTGGCCTTCAGTTGACAGGTAGAGATTTAACAATAGCAGTATACAATTCAAGCTCCATTATACACTATAACACTAAAAATATACTACTTCTGTACCATAAACATAGTCTACTTTGTTTTTTTATGGATTTTAAGAAAAGTTAGTTAGTGCAATTAATTTAATTAATTTTAAGGGTAATTTTACTTTTATACCCTATATTTAATTTATTGGAATTGAAAGTAACAGATATGAAGAGATAATTAATGATGGTAATTTTGTCTTTTAACCTATAATCATCTCTCATCAAAAAAGAAACTGGACTATAATTTGAGACTAAAGAAAAAGGAAACGTAAATTATCTTTATGGGACGGAGGTAATATAAAAATGCTATAATGAACATAGTTGCTCAAGTTATAGTGGGCAACAGTTAAAGCTTGGATAAAGACTTAATTTTAAAAAAAAAAAAAAGATAAATTCTTTTATAAAAAAATTATTTTCAAATTTTAAAAATTGATCGATTCATATGATTTACTTTATCCTTTTAAGATTTTAATTTATAAAATAATTTTAAAAATAATTTTTTCTTAAAACATTTTTTAGAGAAGTTAATTAATCCTTCATCCAAATTTTAATAATTGTTCACTATAACTTGAGCAATTGTTCTCACTATATATTTCCATATATATATATATATATATATATGTATGTGTATGTTAACTTTGCATCCAAATTTTTACAATTGTCCACCATAACTTGAATGACTATGCCTACCATATTTACTATAGAATATATATACATATATTTATAGAATAATGTTATAGAATGATGCACTCTGTATAGAGTGCACTGTTAAGTTTCTTACTGTTAAAATTTAAATCAACTAATTTTTTTTATTTTTCAAAAAAAATCTTTAAAAAATTATTTTTTAAAAAAATATTTTATAAACTATATCTTAAAAAGACAAAATAAATTCTAAAGATATTTGATTAAATTTAAATTTTTTGTAATAAAATAAAATTATTAACTGTTAACTTGTACAGTTTAAAACTTAATAATACATTATAAAATTTTTGTACAAATATATATATATATATATGTATATATAGAGAGAAAGAGAGATTTTCATTTAATACTTTGAAAGCTTACTTTGACAAAGACATGAAAATGACCCTCTCTCGTTTTGAATTTTTTGGCCATCCTCGTTTTGTCATTCCTTCCATCACCCTCGTTGTTTTCTTTATTCTAAAGGTAATCAATGCTGGGCTACCAATTATCCTGGCTTTTTTTTTTTTATTTTTTTTTTTGTACACACATATTCTATGGCCAAGAACCATGCACGTCCAAAACAATTATTGATGCTCTTCTTTAAATGCATGTCACTGTTTTATTCTTGAATGTTAATGGTTAATGATAGCCACCCCTCCTAGGCAAAGTCTACAAAAATATCTTCACATATCTCTTTGGTTTTCGTCAACTATTAGAAAAAGGGAAATACAAGACGAGGCTTTATACGTTAGCTTTTGACCCATTACAAATGACTGCTTTAAATGATGACCGTCAGATTTGTACTTATATACGATCATGATAGAATCATCGCATATGTATCACCTTTTATATTACGATCCATAATTTTAATTTCATATATAGGATGGCTCGTCGCAAATAATAGGCTATAAATTGTAGCTTTCAGGCCGGTATATATGATAATAGCATGTACGAGGGGCTCATATATATAGTGACAAATATATGATGGCTTGACCTACTGAACGTGCGCGTCGTAACAAACGCAAATTAATTCTTATCTATCAAAACTTATGCAGTTATGGTAAGTACAGTCGAATTAATAGAGAATTGAATTCAAATTTAATAAAAAACAATCAACAAGTAATAAAAGGGGGGATTTTGGATAAGTTTTGTCAATAAAAGAATTAAAAAAAATTAAAAAGAAGGTTTTTTATTATTATTTTTTATTAAAGGTGTCTTTGATGAGTGGGGATTTGGCAAATCCTTATCAATTTATTTCAAAAGAATGAATACATCATTGGGGATATAAAAGCTTTACTCCAAAAGATAAAGAAAATGATACAAAGACAAAGAAGTAACAAAACTATGAATATCGAAAATTGGAAATCGTCATCTTATCAAGATAGCAAAACCCCCTTAGTAATCGTGGAAGAGAATGGAAATCTTGAAAGAGATGATCTTCACAAGAAGAACATGAGATATTAGCCAAACCAACAGCAACTTGATTTGCTTCTGATAAATATGAATCAACTAAAAAGAAGTTATAGAAGAGAAAGTTGTTAACAAAAAACAATCCACAGATAAATTGCTCCGGAGTTAATCATAGATCAAATAAGATAATTGAATAGTTGATTTTAGAATTTGTCTTAGAGCTCAAATTCCTATGTTTAAATTAGATCAATTTCTCTTTGCAAGAAATAAAATCCCTAACTTAATTAATTAAACTTAAGTTTTAGCAAAAAATAGATTTAATCAATTACATTGCATAAAATATGAAGACATCATCAATGTCAAATTATATAGAACAAAGTAGATTTAATCTTATGTAATTTGATTCATGCAATTATTTATTGTTAAATCAAGTTGGTAGCGGAAACCTAATTTAAATAATAGTTGCTATTTTGGAGGATTTATCAATCTTAGCGACAATATTTAAACCCTAAGAATATAATCATGCAAATTAATCTAAATCAATAAGCACAACTAAAAAGATGAAAACAAGAATTTTATAAATACTCATGAATAAAGATCAAATCTTTAACAAGAAAAACAAAACAAATCTCATAACCCGTATCAAAATAAGTTACTTCATGTTTTTGTTAACAAAATAGAATTAACTACATATAAGACATGAAAAGAGATACATAAATTTTCTTAAGGAAAATAATCTCCTTCTTTATTTTCAGGACTTTTCAAGAAATCAACCTTGAATTGTGTCCTCCAAAACTTATGAGAAGAGCCCTATTTATTGGAATTTAAGACTCCTTTAAAATAAGTAATTACCTAAAAGGATTCTAACAACTAATCAGAAGTTTATTACAAAAAATAATTATAAAAAGTAGTAGAAAATAATTCAGAAAAAAGAATTTGTTGCTATTTGACTAGCTACTGCACCGCCTACTGCCACGGAATGTTGCTGTCAATGACCTTTTTTTACTTTTCTTCGCACCATCCTCAAGCAATTTTGACTGTTTTCGACCAATTTTCTATCAAAATTTCCTACAAACAAAAGCCAAGTATAGGGAAGTAAAATATATAAAAAATGACATAATTTAGACTAAGTTATATAAAATAATAATATAAAAAATGACATAAAACTTAGCCTAAATATGTAAATCATTCCCCACACTTGGACTTTTGCTTGTCCTCAAGCAAACTCCTTGTCAATTGATGGAGATCAAGTTCCAAGATTACCTTCAAGACCAATTACATGAGTTAGAGCTTCAAGGATATGGAAACTTCGGTGGCATTTGTTCAACGACAAGAAGAGTTTTTTGATTTTGGAGATATTGCAAGGATCAAAGTTTGAAGAATTCAATAATGAAAAGAAGCTTTGGAATGTCACTTTGATTGAAAGTTTGGAGGACACATTAATGAAGAATTCAAGTGAAGAATGAAGCAAGGAGAACCATGGAAAACACTTGGAAGATTCATGGCAAGAAAAAGAAGAAAGTTGGTTGGAAAAAGGCCTAGGACCGGTCAGGGATATAAGCACTGGTCTTAGTACCTGTTAGCCATAGAAGTTGGGGCATTTTCAGAAGTTCTATAGAAGGGAAATATTGAGAGAAATTGGCCTTGACATCGGTACACTTACAGGTGCCGATTGCCATGTTTTTTTGGGTGACTTTGTTAGCGATTTCTTAATTCGTTTTGGTAAGTTATGTTTTAGTTATTATGTATTTAATTGCAATTTAAGGTCCAACCATGACTTGTTTAGGTCTAATGCAAGTCTTGGACTATAAATACTTCTTCTATTTGTAATTCTAAACATCTTGTGATCAGTATTAATCAAAACATTTTCTCTTACGAGAGCGAAATCTAAAAGATCTAAACAAGTAAGTTTCACATAGAACTTATCCTTGGGTTCTTGAGAGACTTCTTCAATTCTTACTACTACTTTGATTTAGGGTGTAGGAAGGTCTGTAATCTTGTAGAATTTTTAGGGTTATTCCATGATCTTGGTTAATCTATATTCTAAACTTGAATTTTTGACGAATTTGTAAGAATTCGATTCCGCTTGATTTGTTATTATTGGTTGGGCTAATACATTGAGAAACTTCAGTCCCTAGGATCTCATCATTTTGGTAGCAGAGCTTATGTCTCGTCAAAGGTTTGCCTACCTTTTGTTTGTTTTCCTTGTTTCGTGCCGAAAGATCATATCTTTTTCTTCTTTGAAATTCGTATGATCTTATGTGTTGTTGTTTTGTTCCTTAAATCTATCCTAGTTTTTCTCTGTGATCAAGTGTGTTGTGTGAAGATTCAGTTGTGAAGTTTTGATCTTCGTTCTTCAATTCATAAATATAAAAAAGTGATAGAAAAGGTTTCAAAAATTTGGGGAAAAAAAGTCAAAATTCTAGAAATTGTGAAAGTTTGGTTTGAAAAATTGTTTAAATTAATTGATTGGAGTCTGAGGAATATTGTGAAAGAAAATTTGAAGTCTAATAGAACTTGATTGAAGCAAAGATTGAATCTTTGAATTGCTTGATTGGTTGAAAATTGTAGAAATTTTTGATCAAAAACTCTTTGAACTCAAGGTGTTTGATAAAATACCTTTCAACATAAGAAATGTTTTTTTTGATTCTTTAATGTACTTGATCAAAAACTTAATTGATTGACCTAATTCTTTGGCATTCAAAAACTCTATAATTCTTATTGGCGGTTGCTTTAACAAATTGAAAAGTTTTGTGGTCATTTTCGCATTTTTGAGTGGAGTGGTTGCAAATCCTTTCTAGAGTCAATTAAGAACCTCAAAGAAGTTCAAGAGAGGTAAAAGACTGAGAGGATGTGAGATCAAAAGAGCTATAAAAGCCAAAATAAGAGTGTAAACAGAAGATGAAAGTGAGGATACATCTTGTTTTTCCGTTTTACCTTGTTCGTTGATTGTGCAAGGAAATATGTCAAAAGGAAACTTAAGTTCATCACATGCATCCAACATGGGAGAAGACAACAAGAATATAGCCTATGTTATTGAGAAGTTGGAGCAATTGTCTAGTGACATGACTGAGATGAGCAGAAGGATTGATAGAGTTGAAGAAAGGATACATCATGTTGAGAACACTTCTCCTCAACAAGTGCGAAATCAGCAGCCACAAAGAGGTAGAGGAAGGGGAGGTCCATACCAAAATGTACCTCAAAGAGGAAGAATAATACAAGAGCAATTGGAAGAAGTGGTCAATGATAACCCTAATCTTGGACGATCTATTCAAAACTTGAATCATCGCATTGAGATAAGAAACTTTAACCTTGAGGATAGCATCATTTTGGTATTAGAGCCTAGGTTGATGAAGAAAAATGGGAACAAGGAGAATAAAAACAAGAGGGCATAGATATGATGTGAATTTGGGGTCAATTAGATTGACCATATCACCATTCAAACTGGAGCATGTATTTGACTGCCAGAAATACTCGGAGGACAAGAAAGTGAAGCTTCCAATTGTGGAGTTTACTGCCTATGGTTTGACTTGGTAGGAACAAATGTAGATTGCCAAAAGGAGAGCCAATGAAAGACCCATATCTACTTGGAATGAGCTTAAGAATGTCAGGAGAAATAGATTTGCAAAAGCTTACTATCAAATGGGAGCATTATGAAAGACTGCAAACATTGTCTCAAGGTTCGAGAAGTGTAGATGAATACTACAAAGAGATGGAAGTGGCCATCATGAGGATCAATATTGTTGAAGATGAAGAGGCTACAATGGCTAGGTTTCTTTGTGGTTTGAATAGGGGTGCTGCTGATGAGGCGAAACTTATTGAATACCGTTCTGTACAAGAATTGGTAAACATGGCAATAAAGATTGAAAGATAATTGGATGATAAAAGAAGGTCTTATGGGAGAAATTTCAGTTCATCAATCCAATGAAATTCAACAATTAAAAGTTCAAGTAGTTGGGCAACCAAAAAAGAAGGATTCAAGCCTAAATTTGCATAACATAAGACAAGGCTTCTCAAAATGACAAGGGAAAAGGATTATAAGAATCCTTTAGGGCTAGAGAAGTTAAGTGTTTGAAGTGTCTAGGGTATGGGCATTATGCAAATCAATGTCCTAACAAAAGATACATCTTAATGGAAAGACGAATTGTTGAATCAACTAGAGAAGATGAAGGAGAAAGTGTAGCTGTGAAAGAAGAATGCAAATCTAAAAGTGGAGATGAAACAGTTGAGAATTTTTATGAAAAGAGGTTGATTATTGTGGTGAGAAAAGTGCTTAGTACTCAAACTAAGCAAGATGAAGAAGAGGAAATACATAAGGAGAATTTATTCCACTCAAGAAACGGGATAAATGGAAATCTTTGCAGCTTGATAGTGGGTAGTGGAAGTTGCGTGAATGTGGCAAGTTCTTACATGGTTGAAAGATTGAAGTTGCCAAGCAATGATCATCCTAAGACATACAAACTTCAATAGCTGAATCATAGTGGGGAAGTCAAGGTAGGAAAGCAGGTGAGAGTTCATTTCTCAATTGGTAAATATCAAGATGAAGTTGTTTGTGGTGTTATACCAATGCAAGCCACACACTAATTGCTTGGGAGACCATGGCAATTTGATAGGAGGGTTGTATTTGGTGGGAACAAGAATAGATACACTCTTGAGAAGGATGGAAGGAAGATAAAGCTGGAAGTCTCAAAGCCTCATGAAGCACACATGGATAAAAATTCCTTGATGGAAACTATGAAATTGTACTATAAGAATTAGAAATAGAATGAAGTGTAGAGAATTGAAAAGAAATTGAGAGAAGAAAGAAAGAGAGAAGTGGCAAGAAAAAGAAAAAAGAGAAAAGAGTGGGAGAAGAAGAAAAGAGTGAAAAGAAATTGATTTGTTTTGCAAAAGAAAGAGAGATTAAGAGTACTTGTTTAAGTTGTAGACCAATGGCCTTAATCAAGTTCAGACATTCTTTGAATTTGATTTCCTTAGACATTCTTCTAATCCTACTTTGCCAAGAGAAATTTACACTCTTTTGCAAGCATACAATGATGTATTCCCAGAGGAATTACCCAAGGAGTTGCTGCCTATTCGAGGGATTGAGTATCAAATTGACATTGTTCTGGAAGCACCATTGCCAAACAAGGATGCCTATAGTTCTAATCTGAAATAGACAAAGAAGCTGCAAAGGCAAGTGGAAGTGATGGAGACCTAGCACCATCAAGATGAAGAAAGCTCTAATCTCATACCTCCAAAGGAAGGAAGAACAACTTGATTTTGAAACCTTCTTTAAAAGTACCAAATTTGAAAATGATTTTGAGACAAAAAGACTATGGAATGCTACAACTTTCGAAGACTAAATAGAGTTGAATTCAAGCCAGGATGTGATATCTTCCCAAGGCCCTTTTTGGTAGGTAGGTCGAAATAGCACCGAAGATTGGATTTCACCTAGGTTTCATTTTGGACTAGTTAGAATGACCTAGTGTAATTCTATAAGAACCCTAGAAGAGTTTTGTAAGAATCTCACAACCAAGACAAGTCTTGATTTTTACTCTAAGAGCAGAGAAGAAGAGTTGTTTCAATTTTCATTCACTCAAAAATTGTTTATAATACAATGGAAGAATGGCTTTTAATAAGCCAAAATAAATAACAAGAAAGTTAGAAAATATTACAAAAAAGCCCTTGAAAAAAAAAATACAAGCTGGAAAATACTGTGGTGGCACTGTAGTAGCTACACTATCCAGCACCGAATACCTTCTGTTTTTTGCAGCTGCGAAGAGCAAAAATTAGTTGGCTCAGGACTATTTGTTCCGGACACCTGATGGGTTGCTATTTGCTTGTTTCTCTCTATTTGGTGATCATGTTGTTCAACAATCTTGTATTTTTCATTCCATGTCTTCTTGGCTTGTTTTTTTGCATGTATTTGAGGACTTTAAAGCTTCTAAAAACATGTCTTCAAGTTCAAGTTTGTTACATTCAGATGACTTCATTCTTCTTCAAACTTGAATTATGGACTTGCAAGTCTTTAATTCTCCCATGAATGTGTCTTCAAGTTAGCTTTTCCCCTGATGGCATGATTGGCCTTCAATCTCCATTTTAAACCTTTCCTAGGATCACATCAAGCCCTAACCATGTCTTGGAAGATTGGAAAGGAAGACTCCCAGAATGGTGGACAAATTGAGCTTACCAAGTTGATCTAAAACACTATAAAATAGCCTCTCTTTTGTGTGAAATTCATTCATTCAAGAAATTAAAGAGGGAAAACCCTCATCTGCACACTTTTGTGTTAGAAACATCTTTTGTGAGATTTTTTCAAAAACTCTTCTAGGGTTCTTGTAAAATTACACTAGGGCTACCAATCACTCGATTAGTCTTCCATATCAAGAGAATAGTTGATGAGATTCTAACTAATCCTAACAAACCCTATGTCAAATCTTGTCTTTAGGTGTGAGTCAACCTACTCGCCAAAAAAAGTCGAGAAGAAATCACATCATAAAGTGGTATTGGAGCCTTGGGTTCTTCACCTAAGGTTGGACTATCTTATTTGTTTTCTTGTTTGTGCTAAGGTCATAATTTTCTTCTTTGAAATATTATGATGATATGTTTGTTTGTATTTGTTCTTCTTACATCTATCCTACTATCTTGTGATCAATTGTTATGAGAATTAAGCCTAAGGCCAAAAAACAAGGGCTAGTTCTATGTGTTAAGTGTTGTTCTACTGTTTACCTGATTCACTGCAAGATTAACTGATTTCTCTGCAATATTCAAACACACTAAAAAAAGATGTTGAGAAAGCACCGAAAATTGTGGAATTGAATAGAGAATCGTGGAGGATATTGTTCAAATATTTGATAGAAGGTTGATTGGTGAACACATTGATTGCTATTTGTTTGACAATTTGAGAAAAACTCTTGACAATCAATTTCAAATTGTAAAAAGGAGATTGATCACATTTCTTAACCTCTAGGAATTTGATAAAGTTCCTTATTGCCCATTTCTTTGATTCCTATTGTGCTATCACTTGTCTTGAATAGATTGACCTATCTTAAACTCTTTAGCTCGTAATTGTGGATTCTTGTTGACTATTTGATTGATTTGTATGATTACTTGATATCCTCGACTAAGTGATATTTACTTTTACTATAGTGAATCCTATAAGAACTTAGAGAAGAGTTGTGGAAGGTATAGTGACGAGGTTCTATGTGACGTGGTTCCCGTGCGAGCCAAACACTTGCTATTTGGGAGGCTGTGGCAATATGATCAGAGAGTTACTTTTGATGGCTTCAGAAACAATTACACTATTGAGTTTTGAGGAAATAAAATACATTTGAACTCTTTGAAGCCACATGAAACCTATATGGATCAAAAGATACTTTTAGAAAAGTTGCAAGAATATTATGAGGAAAATGAGAGAAAAGAGAATAAAAGAAAGAACAAGAGAAGAAATGGGAGGAGAGTGGAGTGAAAAGAAGAGAGAAAGAAAAAGATAAGAGAAAAAAAATTGAGAAAGAAAAGAGTGAGCAAAAAGAAAAGAGGAAAGAGGGGGAAAGACATTAACGAAAAGAAAGTGAGTTTTTACAGCAAAAACAAGAGAGTTGAAGAGTGTTGGTGATTGAATGAGGCCGAATGGCGTTGATAATAAATAAACATTCTTTGACTTCCATTCCTAATAACTCTTCACACTTCTTGTCCTACTGTTGTTAACTCACTCTTGCAAGAATTGGAAGATGTCTTCCTGAAGGAGTTTCCAAGAGGGCTACCACCAATTCGAGCAATCAAACATCAACTCATTTTCATTCAGGGTGCTCCTCTCCCAAACAAGGCCGCATATCATACCAATTTGGAGGAGGCTAAGGAGTTACAAAAGCAAGTGGAAGAGCTCCTTGAGAAAGGACATGTGAGAGAAAGCCCAAGCACATAGCAGTCTCGGTGTCACTTGTACCAAAGAAAGATTGGACATGACGTATATGTGTGGATTGCCGAGCCATCAACAAAATCACGATAAAGTATTTCTTTCCCATACCTAGGCTAGATGATATGTAAGATGAGTTAAGTGGAAGTGAATGCTTTATCAAAATAGATTTGAAAAGTGGATACCATCAAATTAGGATGAAAGAAGAAGATGAATGGAAAACCGCTTTCAAAACTAAACATGGTTTGTATGAATGGTTGGTAATGAATTTCATACTCACAAATGCACCAAGCTCATTTATGAGATTAATGAATCATGTACTTAGACAATGCATTGGTAAATTTGTTGTAGTCTAGTTTGATGATATCTTAGTATATAGCAAGAGCATAGATGCATTTCGTGAACATTTGAGGATTGTGTTTGAAATAATTAGGAAAGAACAATTGTTTGCTAATTTGAAAAGGTGCACTTTTTGTTTATCTAAAGTCACTTTTGTTTCTTACATTGTTACTCCTAATGGTATTCATGTGGATGAAGAGAATATCAAAGTAATCCAAGAATGGCCGACACCTAAAAACACTAGTGAGATAAGTAGTTTCCATGGGGTTGGGTGCTTTTATTGAAGGTTTGTACCTAATTTCAGTGCTATTGCAGTCCCCTTACAGAAATCATTAAGGTGAAGGTAAAATTTAGTTGGGGTAAAAAACAAGAAAAATCATTTCAAATGCTAAAATCTAAGCTTGTTAGTCCCCCATCCTATCTCTCCCCGATTTCTCGAAAGTCTTTGAAATTGAATGTGATGCATCAGGGGCCGGAATAGGAATCTTGCTTATGCAAGAGGGAAGACCCCTATCTTATTTTAGTGAAAAGTTGCAGGGTGCTACTTTGAACTATTCTACATATGATAAAGATCTTTTTGCTTTGGTTAGGTCATTGGAGCATTGGCAACATTTTCTTTGGCTAAAGGAGTTTGTCATCCATTTAGATCATGAATCATTAAAGCACATTGAAAGGCTACAGAAGCTAAAAAAGTGACATGCCAAATGGTGGAATTCATTGAGATGTTTCCCTACATCAAGAACATGTAAGGGAAAGAGAATGCGGTAGTGGATGCACTCTCGCGAAGGTATGTTTCATTTACTACCCATGGTGTTGGATTGTTAGAATTTGAATTCTTGAAAGAAATGTATAATGAAGATGATTATTTCAAAGCCATATTTGTTGCTTGTAAAAGGGGATATAAATTTTATTAGCATGATGGGTATATATTTAGAGAAGATAAGTTGTGCATCCCTAAGTGATGAGATCCTAGGAACCATTCAAATGAAGATAATGAGAATTAAGGATGAATCCATAAAGTAAGGGGGAATGATGAAGTTGTAGGAGCAATTCAACATTCATCGAAGATGATTGATGCCATCATTGGAAGATTCGTTTTAAAGACAATAATCATGGAGGACAAAAGGCAAGCAAAGTTCAAGATGGATTTAAAACATTTGAAATGCAACTAACTTGAACTTGGAGTCATCCATGAAAAACCCTAAAGGCTTAATGAAGATGATGCACTTCAAACTAGGGTAATGTCTCATCTTTTGGAAGAATAAAGGTCTTCAATTTCATGCCATAATCTTGCCAAGAAAACTAGGATTAAAGAGCTGCAAGAGAAGGAATGAAGGCTGGAACAAAATTGGAGAATAGTTGGAAAGAAACCCTTATGTTCGGAGCCAGCAAAGCTACATCCGGGCAGACCAGAACCACCCTGCATAGCCATTGTCCTTCTAGTAACCTTCTGGTGCTCCTCCAGGTGACATGTCCTACTCTAGCCTTGCCTATCCGGCACTTGAAGCTCCTCAACTAGCATTGGATCCTCCACTACTAGCAGTTGTGATTTCCTTTGTTATTTCTTCCAAGTTCCAGCTTATGTATTTTAATTCTAGTCTAGGGACTTTATTGCAATCAATGTTAAGACTATTTTGTTAGGTTTTTTTGCCTATAAAAGCCTTCATTCTTGTATTACAAACATAAGTCTTCCAACATGAATGAAAATTGAAGAACTTTCTTCTTTGCTCTTTGAGAAAAAACAAGACTTCGTCTTGGTTTTGAGATTCTTTCAAAAACTTTTCTAGGGCTCTTATAGAATTACACTAAGGCTTTCAATTACTTTGGTTGAGATATTGAATAGTCTCCAAATCAAGAGAATGGTTGATGAGAGTCATATCTCATAAGTTATTCTAATGACCAAACTCAAAACCTAGGTGAAATCCTTTATTTTCAAAAATATATTTTCCTTTTGGTGATTAGAACTCTAAAAACCTTCCTTCATCGATTGGAATCATATCAAGTGGTATCAGAGCTTTGGGTTCTTCGTCTAGGTTTGACTATCTTTGTTTTCTTTCTCATTTGTTTGTGCCATGATCATGATTTTTTTTTTTTTGAAAATCATATGATCATATGTCTATTTATGTTTGTTAGTTTTACATCTATCCTACTAATCTCTTGTGATCAATTTGTTCGTGGGAACTAAGCCCAAGGCCAAAAACAAGGGATAATTCTGTGTGTTGAGTGTTTGTTCTTCCTTTCATATATCTCTGCAAGAAAAGCAGAACACCAAAAAAAATTCATCTGTGACCAAAAAGAAAGAAAGGATTTGAAAAGCTTTGAATGTTGTTGACATTTGAGATTGAAATTCTTGTGATCATTGTTCAAATATTTGATTGGGAAACATTATGAATATATTTGATTATTCATTGTGGAATTTGAAATCAAAAGAGGCTTGAAATCATATTGACATTGTGATGTGATTCCTTGGAATTGTTGTTTCTCATATTGACTGATCAAATCTAAGGATTCTATCACGAAAGTAATTCCCAAGATTTTCATCATTTAGTTCAAGTTTAGCATTATATTGACCTTTGGAATTGATTTTATAAACCAAACTAATGAATTTAAGGACAATTCCACACCCTAAACCAAAGTGAAGAAAGCCTCAAAAGTAGTTTCTCAAGAACCCTAGATGTTCATGAAGAAACCCTAACCAAAAGATCAATTTGATCTTCCATGTTTTGGTCTCAAAGAAAACGTTCATTTCTTTTTTATTCATAAAAGTCTCCTCAAATTACATAATAAAGATGTATTTATAGTTTTTCAACCCTAATATAACTTAATAATTCGTGTGTAGGGTCGAAAGACATAATAAACACCTTAAACCAGACAAAAATTACAATAAAAACAAATCTAATAGAAGTTATTGTAGCTATCCAGTGTTGGACATAATATAGACCAGAGTGCCGGACAGCCTCTATTTTGGGCTATTTTGGCGACTAAAAGGGCGGGTGTCGAATGGTAATTGGCAGGCACCGGATGGGTAACATTTTTGTGCATTATTTTGGCTCCATTTAATCAAGTTGTCATCTACTTTTGATCCTTTAACATCTTGGATAAATTCTTGACATAAAATGAAGCTCTCTAACCCTTCCAATGATGTTGTAATCCAAGACTTTAAAGCTTCTCTATTCTCATCAATTTTTCCATATTGAAAATGATCTTCAAATCAAGCTGTTCTTCATGCTTGAACACCGATGTCTTCAAACTTTCTTCATACTTGAAATGTTGATCCTTTGAAGCCTTATGCCTTCTTTGATTCCCATCACATCGCATGGAAAATTTGATTACAATTCTTGAGCTCTAAGTGGTCGATGAAATGCCTCAACAAAATTTATTTGACTTCTACTTGTTCCATCACTTGTTTTTTATTGAGTGACCTATCAAGAACTCTTTGGCTTGTATTTGCGAATTCTTATTGGTCATTTGCTTGAATTTGTATGATTACTTGGTGTCCTGAACTAAGTGATCTACATTTGTAATAGTGAATGCTATAAGAACTTAGTGAAGAGTTTGAGTAAAAGACAAGAGTGGTGAGCTCTAATTGAGCTTATAAAAGCCTTAATTAAGAGTTTTCAAATTTGTTGGCACACTAAGAACATGGGAACGGATCAAGATGTTATGGAAATTCTCAAGGAGAAAATGGACCGAATAGAATAAGATTTGACTAGAGCAATGAAAGTTAATTCCTCAAACAATATGACAAACTTATTCCATGCAAGATGCATCATCTTTGAAAAGACAAGTAGCTTGTTGATTGATCATAGGAGTGAGGTAAACTATATAAACCAATATGTGGTGAATAGATTGGAACTTTATTGTGATAGCCATCCAAATCCCTACAAAACATAAAAGTTAAATTTGGCTGAAGAGGCTATAATGGAGAAACAAGTGAGAATACCTTTTTCCATTAGGAAATATTAGGTAATGTACTTTGTGATTTAGTTTGTATGCAAGCAACTCATTTGTTGCTAGGGAAGAATTGGCAAAAGGAAAGAGTAGCTACATATGATGGACTCCATGACAAGTACACCTTCAAGAAGGATGAGAAAAGAGTAAACTTGAAATCCTTGACACCACAAGAAGCCCATGATGATCAATTGATGATAAAGGAGATGGTGAAAGAACACTATGGCAAGAAGGAAGATATAGAAAAGAACACAAGTGAAGAAAAGGGAGCACTTGAACATTTGCAACTTGTTAAGCATAAAACAGAAAATCTACAAGTGATACAAAGAAAACCATGAGAGGAGACAAGAAGAGGAGTTTGAAAAGGAAAAAAAAAGTGAGGGACAAAACAATGAGCGGAAAGATCAAAATGAGGAAGAAAAAGAAATGAAGGAGGAGAAAGTGAGCTTAGTTACAAAAGATCTTGAGAGGCAAGACTTCGAGAGTGAGCTTAAAATAAAAAGCGAGCAAGGGAGGAAACATGAAAATAAAGAAAATGAGAGCTCAATTGAAAAAGAAAATGAGTATGCAAGAAGAGAAAAAAAAAGAGCTCATATGAAAGAGAGGAGAAAAATATGAGAGCTATGTGAGCCAAGAAAGAGAAAAAGATGAAGCAAAAGAGAGCTCTCATACAAAGGAAAAAGAGAAAGAGAGTGAGAATGCTTCAAAGAGACATTTGTTACTAATGCCAATCATTCTTTTTCTTGTGACCTTGTGCCAAATTTTCAGCACTTCGAAGAATCATTCAAGGTGAAATTTGGCCATGATGAAAAGAGAGTAAGCAAAATGCTTAAGTGGTACACTCTCATATCTACTCTTGGTGAACATTTGATAAAATTTGACAATAAAAATTTGTTCTCTAGGGCTAGAAATGATTGCGGTTGTGCTTACTATGTTCGCAAGCATGATGCCATGGTTGAATTTGTTAAACATAATGATTAATTAATAAAAATTCATGTCTTGTACTTCTTCGAGTATTGTTACAGCTTTTATGAACTTTATGTTTGTAAAGGACTCTAACGTGAACAAATGTGATTTCCATGTTGTTTGTGATAGTTGTGAACAAGTTTCTCTTATTGGAACTTTGGAGCATGATGATTTCTTAACTAGTGGGACTAGGATGTGTATTTCTAAATGTCTTTTGAATGATATGCCACATCTTGATCTTGCTAGGAAATCAAATTTGAAAGAGCATGCTTGTGAAATTGTGCATAATGTTGACAAACAAGTTTTATAAGTTAAATTCCAAGAGCATGGTGAACCTTTAATTATAAAGAATGATTTGTTTATGCTTAGGAATTCCACATCTGACTTGTTTACCATTGAACACCTTGAAAGGTGCGTGGAGACACATTCTTGTAGGTTGAGCTACTCAACTTTCTTGTTGGACCTTGCACTTGAAATTTACATGAGTAGGCTTAAAAAATGTGTCTTGGATGATTGATTGTTGATGATCTATAAGATTATGACCCTTGTACCACAATTCTATCCTTGTAAATTTGTGCTTAAAGCTTCAACACAAGTTGATCATATTGAATTCTGTGAGGATGATGATTATTTGCTTAATGAAGCTGCTTTGACAATGCCACGGAATTCTATATATGATATGTTGTCCAAAGAACTCTTTGATAAGAGAGAGATGATGCCTTCCTATGCTTCAATTTGTTTTATTTACATGAGGATGTTTGTCATTATGATACACATGAGTGGAGATTCTAAATGTGTTCTAGATGATAGAGTCTTGTGGGTCTTTGATATTATGATTCTTGATATATATATCTTTGTTGTCTAAAGTGCATATGCAATGTTCATTGTAAGCCTATCTTATTTGAGATGTACTTTACGATTGTTCCTTTGAGGAAGAGGTACACTCTTCTTGAAAATAAATATTTGTTGAAGATTTTTGGTGATGCACATCATGTTAAGAACTTGAACTTTAGGGAAGTTTTAAAAGTTCACCATTTTGATAGCCACATGAGTGCTTGGTTATACATCTTTTAATGGATCTTGCTAAGAAACTTGAAGTTTATGCTTTACATGATTTTTTGGGTAGAATGGATATCCAAATTTGTTTTAGACCATTGGCCTCGTTATGGATTTTTTTTGTAGAACACTTTAGTGAGGCATGTGGAAAGTAACTTCATATCTTTTGAGAATCATTGTTTGATTGAGATGTGTGGAAAGGCTTATCATGTTGTGATCTTAAATTCTAGGAAGGTTTTAAAACTTCATGAATTTGGTGCCAACATGAGTGCTTGCTTTAATGTTCTTCTTGTGATTCTTAAATTCAAAGTGTATGGCTTTCAAGGATGTATGCCTAGAATGAAAGTTCCATGTGTTCATGATGAGTTCATTGGGTTATTGAATTTTGAGAATCATGATTTGAATCATTTGACATATGATAATCCCAGGATCTTGTATTTCTTATTAAAAGGGCATGTCCTAGATTTACATATAAAAAAGAAAACATGATTCTTAGGGGATATTTGTTACTATCTTTTAAGAAGATGTTCTGTGATGAGAATTTGTTCTTTGATAAGCATGATAAATTTCATGTAGAACAAATTGAAATGGATTTCTTGAGTGTGATCTCTATTTGGCATGTGGAGTGGAATGATAGCATGATGTTAAGAATTTTGCTTCATGCCAAATAAGAATTCTTCAAAAAATTCCGACCCTAATCTTTTCAAAAAAGCCTGTACAATACTTTTATGTTTTCGAGCTAAAGTTTTAGCACAAGAAATTCGAAGTATATATTTTATTCGATACAAACCCCTTTTTTTTATGGGAGTCGGTTGAGATTCTTGGAACATTTTCCAACCCTCTATAAGTACAATTTTAATCATCTTGAAGATAATGTGAACTCCTGCATATGGGAAAGTCATCTTTTGTTCATTTTATTCATAAGCTTGATAAATTTGATGGAAAGCATGTGCTTGTTTTGGAAACAAGGTGTTTCTTGATGCTTAACTTGTTTTAGTCACCCTTTTTTTAAAGTGCTTTTTGTTTAATACTTTTGAGGACATCGACTTTCGGATTTATACTTTCTTATTTAAATGATGTCATTTTTTGTCCTTATAAGGCATTAATTTTTAGGATATTTTTGACTTGTGCTTGAATAATGTAATTTTGTTTCCTTGGTGCATAAGGTGAAAAGTCTTCCTTATCTATGTTGCTTTCCTAATGAGCATATTGATGAGAAGGGATACATAGCAAAAGAGAGAAAGATTACCACCTTTAGGGGAAGGAAAGGTAATAAAATTTTGAGTGATGATTTCCATGGAGCTAAGAACCATTTTGATGTTTCAGTCAATGCTAGTGATCATTCTTTTCTTCATGTGGGAATCGAAGATTCGAGAATGAATCTTTTTGAAGTGAGAGGAATGATGAGATCAAAGGAATCCATCAAATGAAGATAATAAGATTCGAGTATGAATCCAAAAGGTGAGAGGGAATGATGAAGTCCCAGGGGCAATTCAACATTTATTAGAAGATTCATTTTAAAGACAACAATCATGGAGGACAAAAGGCATGTAAAGTTCAAGAAGGAATGAGGATATTTGGGATGCAACTAACTTGAACTTGAAGATGGAGTATTTCAAACTAGGGTAATGTCTCATCTTTTGGAAACCTACCAGTTTTCAATTGCATGCCATAATCTTGCCAAGAAGACTGGGATTGAAGAACGTAAGAAAAGGCATGAAGGCTGGAACAAAATTAGAGAAGAGTTGGAAAGAAAAACTTCTGTCCGACACCTGCCAAGTTGCATCCGGCGCCAGCAAGAACCCTCTTGTGCCGTTGTCCTTCCAGTAACCTTTTGAAGCTCCTCCAAGAGACATGACCTGCACCAGCCCTCCTGTCCAATGCCTGAAGTTCCTCAGCCAATGTCGGATCCTCCACTGCCAGCAGTTGAGTTTTCTTTTGTTATTTCTTCCAACTTATGTATTTTCCTTCTAGTCTACTGAATTTATTGCAATTAATTTCTAGATTATTTTGTTAGGTTTTTTGGCTTATAAAAGCCTACATTCTTGAATTACAAACATACTCTTTCACCAGGTATGAAAATTGAAGAACTTTCTTCTAGATCTTTGAGCAAAAACAAAAATTTTGTCTAGGTTGTGAGATTCTTTCAAAAACTCTTCTAGGGTTCTTGTAGAATTACACTAGGGCTTTCAATTACTTTGGATGAGGTATTGAATAGTCTTTCTAATCAAGAGGATGGTTGATGAGAGTCACATCTCATAGGTCATTCTAATTAACCAAACCCAAAATCTGGGTGAAATCCTTTATTTTCAAAAATAGATTGTAATTTTTGTGATTGGAAACCTAAACCTTAATTCATAGACTAGAACCATGTCACTAAGTGTTCCTTGAGAAAACTTCTTGTGATTGAAAGCCATGGTGGTGGATTAATGGAGCATTTTGACATAACTAAGACCTTGGCTGTTTTGAAGGAATATTTTTATTGCCACATATGAAAAGAGATGTAATCAGAGCTTGTGCCACTTGCAGTGCTTGTAAAAAGGCCAAGTCTACTCTAAAACCACATGGTTTTACATTCCTTTACCTATTCCTAATGCTTCTTGGGAAAACGTCACTATAGATTTCATACTAGGATTGCCTAGGACTAGGAGGGGTCGGGATTCCATTCTTGTGGTAGTGGATAGACTTTAAAAAATGGAGCATTTCATTACATGCTCTAAAGTGGATGATGCTACTAATGTAGCAAATTTGCTTTTCAAAGAAGTAGTTAGACTTCATGACATCCCTAGAATAGTTGTTAGCGATCGGGATATCAAATTTCTAAGCTATTTTTTGAAGGCGTTGCGGGGAAGATTAGGTTCCAAGTTGTTCTTCTCGACCACATGTCATCACCAAATGGATGGATACACCGAGGTAGTTAATAGGACTTTGGAAATCATGTTGAGGGCCATGTTCAAAAGGAATCTAAAATCTTGGGAAGATTGCTTACCATTCATTGAATTTGCATATAAATGATGTGTGCATTCTTCCACTCGTTTTTCTCCTATTGAGTTAGTATATGGCCTCAATCCTCTTACTCTTTTAGATTTAACCCCTTTAAATTTGAATGGGTTGCAAAGCTTTGATTGGAAGAGAAAGGTAGATTTGGTCAAGTAATTACAAGACAGAGAAAGAGAGCATATTCAATTGCAAAACCAAGAACTGCCAACTATCATAACAAAGTCAAAAGAAAGGTAACTTTTGAGGTCAGAGAATGGGTGCAGATTAACTTGAGAAAGGAAATATTTCCTCAAGCAAGGAAGACGAAGCTCGATTCTAAAGGAGATGGACATTTTCAATTCGTTGAGAAATTCAACGACAATGCTTATAGAGTCAACTTGCAAGGTAAGTATAAAGTTAGTCCAACTTTCAATGTGAGTGACTTGTCTCCTTTTATTGTAGATAGAGAAGATTTGAGGACAAATCCTTTCGAAGAGAGGGGGAAAGATGGAGACCTAATACCATCAATGCCTTGTGGACCAATCACGAGGGCTTGACCATCCAAGATGAAAACGACTTTAATTACATACCTCCAAAGCAAGGAAGAACAACTTGATTTTGAAACTTTTTGAAGCGACCAAATTTGAAGATGATTTTAAGAAAAAAAGACTATGGAATGTTTCAACTTTTGAAGACCAAAAGGAGTTGAATTCAAGCCCTAACTATGCCTTGGAAGATTGGAAAGGAAAACTCCCAGAAGCGTGGACAAATTGAGTGTTGGAGGAATATGGCTAGAAGAGTTAGTTAGAGAACTCATATGTCTAGCTCCAGGCTGCCCCTGTCCAGCATGGGACTAAAGAAGGGCCAGGGCTGAACAACTACTAAAGGATGTCGATGTTGTGTCTGCTTCACTGCCCGATTCCAGGCTGAACCAACCGACACAAGCTATTAATTTTTCCAACAATGCATTTTGAAGGTTTAAACTTGTCCTTTTTGTATAGTTTATGGACCTTCTGTGTAATTATTTCCCCTAACAATATTTACCTAGAAGGGCTTGATATAAAACTGTCAAAATCGCGCAGCGGAAACATAAATCAAATTTATTTAAAACACGATCGCATCAGACTCATCGTATTTGTAATCGTTTCCTATGCCTAGAGATCAGGATATAATAAATACCT
>JAWZTD010016425.1:1569-21223 GCA_035221335.1 Echites panduratus | reverse complement strand
CAATATTCTTGCTGTCTCAGAAGTTCTTATCACAGTCCAGGCTATTCATTTCATATGCTCATTATCAATACCAAGAGCTGTAAATCCTCAGCATATTATTAAAAAAAAAAAAAACCATGACGAAAAGAGTTGAAAATTTGCTATAAGAGAAAACTAAAAAACTAAACATTGGAACTGTACTCACTTCCATCTATCAACATCAGCAAAGAATCTAGACTCCAGCTGACAAGTAGTAGAGCAAACATCAAATTGAAATAATGGAGAATATAACCGCAGCACGTAAAGGTGAACATAATTTGGACCACTTACCTGGATGAATTAGTTGCCGGCCGAGACGAACGGGGTTGAGCGCGCAAGGATTTTCACTGCTGTGAGGGAGTAGTTGATTGGGGAATTGAGATCTGCGCAGCAACCTTCCTTCTTTTGTTGAATTTTTTTTTTCCCGCAATCTGCCAGACGTTGTCGTTTTGGCTAGGAGTAAAAATTCAAAACTCCCAACTGTTAACTAACGGTAGCCGCACATCTTTAGGTATGCGATGGAGCACATATGAGCATTCCACTTTATTTATATATATAATGAATTTGCATGTATTTATTTCTACCCACCACTACACTCACGGCGGAATCAAGTCATTTTTCTCACATGAGAGACATATGCTTATTATTTATGGGCAAAATAGACCTTCTAAATCTATTTCAACTTGAAAATCATAGAAAACCCATCACCGGTATTAAACTAACCTTATTCGTTGGAATTCACAATTGAATTTTTCCTAAGATTTACTATTATTTTCTTGTTGAAATAGACTTAGAAGGACTATTTTACCCTTAAACAATAAGCATATATCTCTCATGTGAGAAAAGTGGCTTAATTCTACCTTGGGCGTGGTGGTGGGGTAGAAATAAATACACGTAAATTCATTATGTATATAAATAGATGGAAATAAAGTTTAAGGGTATAATGAGTTAATCGTAAATAGTTTAGGTCATAAATGCTATTTTCTGTAACCACCCTGCCCCATAGACCTCCTCTAGCCTGCCTACAAATCGTGCCCGCCCCGACTCGCCAACCTGCTGATTCGTGGTTTTTTCTTAAAAAAAATTACAAAAATGTCTAAAATATTTTTACTATGAAAAAGAATATAAGTTTTGAATAATTACTCCACAATCCAAAAGAAGAAATTAATAGAGAATTCAAGAGTATACAAAAGATCTCTTGGTTGGTGCACTTGAACTAAATCTATTGGCCCCTAGTTATAATACTCAAGAAAGGCAAAACTTTTTTGCACAACCCATGTTTGATAAAACTCTTCAAGAGATTTGTGGAGCAAGAGATTTTTTGAATTTGAATTACTTTAGAAATTCAAGTAAAATTTTTAATGCAATAAACTTAAACACTTAAATGTAGTTATTAAAATAAATGTAGGCGGTAAAAAAATGACTTATGTAACTTTAAAGGTTAAACCTTTTTGAATTTCTAACATTTTTATTCATAAGAATCTTGATGCCCAACACATACAACTAAATGCCGATATTCATAAGCTATTTGTGAAAAGATAAAAAACCATGGAGGTATAATTTCTTTAAATTATAGTCATCAATAATTAATTCTGATTTTAATAATTGAAAGATTGATCCATATCAGATAATACTTGTAGTCTCCCATCCAAAGGGTCATATTCTTGTCTTACCCTTGTTGTAACTTATTAAAGCATTTCGATATACATGGTCATCTGTTGTATATCAAAATCCTTGCTATATTGGCAACATTAACCCTCAATGGGTTGAGAAAATTCAAACCATTTGTGAAATAAAAAAAAAAAGATATATGGCTTAGAAAAGAATTTCCCAGCAATGACTATATATAGTTCTTCCAATGAAGCCGGATAAGGTGACAATTGAATCAACAGCTCTTCAGCATTTGTCTTGAAGTTCTTTTGATTCTGACGAAGATAAAAAAGCCATTCTATCAGTGATGATATCTAGGATCAAATGAACTACTATGTAGCTCATTCAAGTTAGACCAATTTTTAAAAAACAAATGATCTCGACGCCTAGAATGGATGAAGAGTGTTTACATTTAATTCTCCAAATGGAGATCGTTTTAACAGAGGAACAAGCTTCCTAGGTATTTATGCCTTCGATCCTTAGAGATGGTGACAAACTTCCCTTTCCTAATGCATGCAGATTTCATTCATGCTTCTTAAAGAGAAATAATGTTTATAGATAAAGCACAGAACCAATATATTATTTATTTCATGCTAAAAGCTTTTGTAAGAACATTTATTTGATTTGTGAAAGCCATTAAAAATGCCCCATTTTTTTGGTATTCCTCATGTGTACAACTTCTTTCCAATCGAACCTCCTCCTTGTTCAAATCTTAACTCTTTTCTAGAGTGCATCAAAGAATAGCTTTTGCATGAAAATATCATTTCGTGCGACTCATACAGGGATCAAAATTTTTTCCAAAAACCTCTTGAAGTTTGTAGAGCAAGGCCTCTTTTTTTTTCTTCTGCCTCTCGAATGGTCTACAAAAGAATAAATTATGTGATATTTCTTATAGGATATCTATTGCTCAATAGTGGACAATATTGTAATGTTATTCTATTTATAATACATCAGGTCTTATCCTTTGCATCACTTGTGCACACCATAAGATGGATTGTTTTTTCTAGACGCTTCATTTAAAAAAAAATATTATAATTTCATCCAATATAAATGTGGATTGAAATATATTAATAACCTGAAGTACGTTGCTACTCATATGATGGTTCAGTAAATGTAAAACAACATGAAATTAAATTCTGATAATCAATAGCATAGGGGTATATTTTCTTTACACGATAGTCATCAATAATTAATTCTAATTTTAATAATTGAAAGATTGATGCATATTAGGCAATAATCATATTCTTCCATTCACTTTACCAAATGGTCCAGTTCTTATCATACCCTTGTTGTAATTATGAGTCATTAACTCATTTTGGGTCATCGGTTATATATCACAATATTTGCTATATTCGTTACATTCACCCTAAGTGCGTTGAGAAAATTCAATCCGTTTCTGAAATAAAAAAGATATATGACTTGGAAAAGAATTTCCCAAAAACGACTATTGTACTTCTAAGTTCTTTTGATTTAGACAAAGATTAAAAAAAAAAAAAAAAAGCTTTCTGTGAGTGAGGATATCTAGGATCAAATGAACAACTCTATTAGTACAGTATGTCTTTCAAGTTGGACCAATTTTAAAAAACAAAGGATCTTGATGCTCAATCTTGTATGCTTCATCTCTATGTTAATGAAAAACGAGATCAATATGAAGAAAAAGTTTCCATATATGGAGATAGACCGGCAAAGCCATATAACATAGAGCAGACACAACATTGGAATTAGATGAATAGTGCTTATATTTAATTTTCAAATGGAGATTGTCTTTACACTATAGTCATCAATAATTAATTCTGATTTTAATAATTGAAAGGTACTGATCATAATCTTCCATTATCTTTACCAAATGGTCCAGTTCTTTTCATACTTTTATTGTAATTTTGACGCATTTTGATAGACATGGTCATCAGTCTGCGTATGAAAATCTTTTCTATTTTTGCTACATTGACCTAAGTGGGTTGAGAAAATTCAAACCATTTCTCAAAAAAAAAAGATATGTGCTTGGAAAAGAATTTCAAAATAATGACTATAGTTCTCCCAATAATGCCAGATAAGGTGAAACAAGTGAAGCAACCACTTAAGTCTTGAAATTCTTTTGATTCTGAAAAGGATAAAAAAAATTATTTTGTTGTGGATATCTAAGATCAAATTAACAACTCTTTGAGTACAATATCTTTTCCAAATTTGACAAATTTTTAAAAACCTAAGGATCTTAATGTCGAGTCTTATATGATTTGTCTCTAGATAACAAAAAACTATCGATGAAAGTTTATGTTAACATATGTGGCGACAGAGGTTCCTTGCGACGCCGGGTTATAAAGCATACACAGGATTAGAGGTAGATGAATAGTATTTATATTTAATTTTCGAAATTGAGATCATCTTAATAGAGGAACGAGCTCTCTCGGTGTCTAAGTTGTCTTTCCTTTAGAGATGATAGCAAACTTCCTTTTCATAATGCAAGCAGATTTCATTCTTGCATCCCCAAGAGAAATAATACTGACAGATAAACATGTAACCAATTCATTATTTATTGCATCTTATAGGCATTTGTAAAGTCACTTCTTTTTTTTGTGAAATTTAGTAAAAAAAGCTCTATTTTCTAGTATTGCTCGTGTGTGCAGTGTCTTTCCAATTGAACATCCTCCATATTCACATCTTAATTCTTTTTGAGAGAGCATCAAAAAAGAAGCTTTTGCATGAAAATATCATGCCATGTGAGTCAAATACAAAACAAAAAAACTTTCCAGAAACCTCTAGAAGTTGGTCGAGCAATGTCTCTCTCTCTTTTTTTGTTTTTTTTTTTCTCTTGCATAAAAAATCTACAGATAGATAAATTATTTGATATTTCCTATAGCATATCTATTGCTTGATACTGGAAAATGTTGTATATTCTCTAAATATTTCAAGAGAATTAGGTAATATTATTCTCAATATAATACATTCATTCTTATCCTTTGCATCACTTGTGCACACCATAAGACGGAGACTTTTTGTTTAAAAAATATATATTTTTAATAGAATTTTATCCCATATAAATGTGAATTTAAATATATTAGTAACCTAAAGTAAATTACTACTCGTAGGGTGGTTCAGTAAATACTAAACCTTTTGTAAAACAACATGAAATTATAATTGGATAATCATAAGCCATTTGCATGAAGGCATTTTTTCTTTCGACTATAGTCATCAATAATTAAGTCTAATTTTAATACTAAAAAGGGACTCAATTGAAAAATTATTGCCATTTGGTAACAATCATATTCTTCAATTCTCTTTACCAAATGATCTTGATCCTTTCATACACTTGTGGTAATTTTGACTGATTCACGCATTTTGATATACTTGGTCATCGTTCATATATCAAATTTTTGCTACATTCGCTCCATTGCCCCTGAATGGGTTAAGAAATTCACACCATTTCTGAAATAAAAACAGATATGTTGCTTTGAAAAGAATTTCCCAGTAACGACTATGGTTCTTCCAATGAAGCCGGATGAGTTGAAACAAGTGAAGTAACAACTATAGAACATTCGTCCTAGATTTCTTTTGATTCTGAAAAAGATAAAATAATAATAATAATAAATCTATTAGTGACGATATCTTAGATCAAATGAACAACTTTCGTGAGTACAATATCTCTTTCAAGTAAGACTTATTTTTAAAAAACGAAGATATAAGTTACCATATATTTAGAACATAAAACAGACAATGGATTGTAGGTATATGAATAGTATTTTGTTTCATTTACCAAATGAAAATTGTCTTTACTTTCATTTTCCAACTTCCCATTCATATTGCAATTAGATTTTATTCTTGCTTCCTCAAGGGAAATAATACATACAGATAAAGCACAGAACCAATGAACTATTTATTACATGCTAGAGGCTTTTGTAAAATCATTTATTTGTTTTGTGAAGGGCATTAAAAATGCACTATTTTCTAGCGTTAATTATGTCTACGGCTTCTTTCCAAACAAACCTAATTATTATTCAAATTTTAATTCTATTTTAATTCTAGGTAGACCAATGCCCCTTTTTTTTTCTCTTGCATGCGTAAGTAATCTAAAAATAGTTGATTTATTTGATATTTCCATTAGGATTTGTGTTGTTCAATACTGGAAAACATTGTGTATTCTCTAAATATTTCAAGAGAATTAGGTAATAGTTTTCTCCTTATATTACACCATGTCTTATTCTTTGCATCACTTGTGCACACCATAAGATGAATTTTGTTCCTAATGAGACTTATTTGTTTAAAAAAAAAAGGATTTTTATTATAATTTAATCCAACATGAGATTAAAATAACTTGACGTATATTACTATTCTTATGGTGGTTTAATAGTTACTACATCTTTTATATGTTTGAACAAGAGTAAACAACAAGAATGTATGTTTTCTTTTTGCTGTAGTGATCAATAATAAAGTTTGATTATAGTACTAAAAAGCGACACGATCAAAATATTGATGCATATGTTGTAATGATCATAATCTTGCCCGTTACTATTCATATGGTGGTTCAATAGTTACTACATCTTTTGTAAAACAACAAGCAATTATATTCCAATAATCCCAGGCTATCAACAAGAAGAATGCATGTTTTCTTTCTGCTCTAATGATCTATAATTATGTTTGATTACGGTACTAAAAAGCAACACGATCAAAATATTGATGTATGTTTTGTAATGATCATAACCTTGCATTCTCTTTACCACATGGTCCACGTCTTCTCATACCCATGTGGTAATTATTCCCCATTCACACGTGTTGATATCTTATCAAAATCTTGGCTATATTGACCTTAAATGGTTGAGGAAATCCCGTCACTTACGAAATAAAATAAATAAAAGTGTTGGAAAAGAATTTCCCAACAACTACTATAGTGCTTCCATTGAAGGGAGATAAAGTGATGCAACCCATTTGTCCTGAATTTCTCTTTTTTCTAATTAAGATAAAACAACTTTCTTTTAGGGAGGACTATGTGAGTGCAGTATCTATTTCTATTGAGATCAATTATTAAACAAGGAAGGACCTTGATGTCAAGTCTTATTTTTTTCACCTTTCTGCTAATGAAAAAAGATATCAATGTGTAAAATGTAGTTACCATATTTGGAGACAAAGGTTCCCTTTGAAGCCAACATGGAGTAAACACAAGTTTTGTGGTAAATGAATGGGTATTACATTTCTTTTTACAAACGGAGTTCGTCTTGACAATGGTTCAACCTCCCTAGGTATCTATGCCTTCGTTCATTCGAAGATGGTCACCTACTTCCCTTTTACAACCAGATTTCACTCTTGCATCCTTAAGGGAAACAATACTTACAAATAAAGCAAGGAACCAATGCATTTTTGATTGCATGCCAGAGGCTTTTATAAAAGCATTTATTTGTCCTGTGAAAGGCACTAAAAATGAAAAATTCACTATTTTCTAGCATTCCTCGTATTTGCAACTTCTTTCCAATCGAACCTCCTCCTTATTCTAATCTTAATTCTTTTCAAGCATGCATCAAAGAGAAGTTGATGAAAGAAAATATCATGTCTTGTGAGTCACATACAAAACAAAAATTTTTCCTGAAACCTCATGAAGTTGGTAGAACAATGCCTCTTTGCTTTATTTTTTCTCTCTCATGCACGTATAATATGGAAAGAAAAAAATTATTTCATATTTCCTATGGGATATCTATTGTGTGATATCGGACAACTTTGTATATTCTCTAAATATATCAATAGAATCAGGTAATAATATTCTCCTTATAATCAGGTCTTATCCTGGCTCACACCATAGATAGATTGTTCCTTTTTGAAACTCCTCATTTTAAAAAAATATATGTTTTTATTATATCTAATCCAACATGAATTTAAATATATTAATTACATGAAGTACATTATTATTCATGTTGAGGTTCAGCAAATACTATATCTTCTGTAAAACAAGGTGCAATTATATTTCGACAATCCTAAGTTGTCCATAAAATTAAACAATAGGAAGAAAGTATATTTTCTTTCCACTATAGTCAACGATAATTATGTCTAATTTTAATGCTAAAAGGGGTCTCAATTGAAAGATTGATGCATATTTTGCAATGATCATAATCTTCCATTTTCTTACCAAATTTTCCATTTGTTCTTTTACCCTTGTAGTATTATTTCCCATTCATGCATTTTGATATACCTGGTCAGTCTTATATCAAAATCTTTGCTATATTAGCTACATTGAACCTAAATAGGTTACGAAAAATCCCACCATTTCTGAAATAAAAGGAATAAAAGGGCTGGAAAAAGAATTTCCCCACAATAACTATAGTTTTTCTATTGAAGTCAGATAAGGTTAAACCAATGCAGCAACAGCTTTCAAGCATTTGTCCTGAAGTTCTTTTGTTTCTTCCAAAGATAAAAGCAATTTTCTGTTATGGAGGATATTGAGGATCAAAAGAGAAACTCTATGGTTGGAGTATCTTCATCGAGTGAGAAATATTTTGAAACAAGAAGGATATTGATGTCGAGTCTTATATGCTTCATCTTTTCTGCTAATGAAAAAAATGATCAATATGAAGAATGTAGTTAGCATATGGGGAGATAGAAGTTCCCGGTGAAGCTAGAAAATATAATAGGCATGAGATTGAACGTAGATGAATAGGTAATTAAATCAACTTTTCCAAATGGAGATCTTCTTAATAGAGGGAAAACCTCCATAGGTATCTATGCCTTCATTCCTACAGAGACGGTCCTTCCCTTTTACAATACCAACAGATTTAATTCTTGCATCCTCAAGGTTTCTTGATCATCTGCTTCACACTTTTGTAAAAGCATTTCTTTGTCCTATGAAAGGCACTGAAAATGCTCTAGTTGAAAGGAGACCACAATCAGACCTCCTCCAGGTATCCATTGGAGGGAAACCTAGAGAGGGTTTCGAAAATACCTCTTTTTTAGATTTCAGAGTCAGAGAATTAACTAATTAACGATTCTGCAATCACTAGCAACGATCTTCAGACCACTGCCTCTGTTCGTTGTTCGCTCACACGAATAGTTGTCCTTGCATTGTCACAGGAACAAGGATCAGGAACTTGGCACGATTGAATTGCTAGACTTAATTATGACTTCTCTCTCTCTCTCTCCTTTTTCAGGTTTTATTCTATTAGACTGTTTGACAAAAAAGGAAGGCATGGATTAAGAAGAAAAATAAAACCCTAATAGACTTCTTTTCACAAAATCTTCTGGATAAACCAATTCCGCTTGAATGCTAATTTGAAATTAAAATAAGTGGATTATTAGAGTGAGACAAAAAATTGAATTTATCAACGTTCAATGAACCTGGAAAATTAGAATTTAACACATCATAAACTCTTTGTTACATTTTAGGTTTCATACCTATTTGTAAATTAGCCTAAACAAATTTAGCTAATTAATTTTTGGTCCCTGAACGTCATATTACCCCTTAAGCGATATGTTCTAAATGTGTAACCCTATAGGCCTTCATAAAATTGGCATTTGACATAACAACATTTAGTGTCATGTATAATGAGAGTTGTCTAGCAACACATCATTGCAATTAAATTAAAGAGAATGTTGGTAACAAGATAAACCTTCTGTGATAAGCACATATCTTAATCTCTTTGTCTAGACAGTAATAATTGAACATGAGTCATGGAACGTGTCATACTCGTAAAGATCAATCTCTCAATTCTCGACTCCGAGAAGACTAACTAAATGGAATAAGATAAATATCTCATATCTACTTATTCAAGCATGGTCATGCTTTTCGTATTCTCACTCTACCAAATTCATAAGACCCAAGCCCTAACTCCACCACAAAAGCTGACTCAAGAGTAGAGGTTTTGGCCCCTAACGATTTAACTAGTCCAGGTTCCCATCCACTACCGATGTGGGATCACATCATCCTCAACTTCTTTGGAGAACACGTCCTTTTGCTTGATGCCAATTCACTCGTTAACCTGCACCCCCACACAAGGATTTGTGCCAACTCACCTGTTAAACCATACCTGGCCTTGCAAAGGAAACTTAGAGTAACGTATGAACACCCACAGACATGGATGACTAGCTCTGATACCAACTGATAAAACCCATGCCCTCATTTCACCACAAAAGCTAGCTTAAGAGTGGAGGTTTGGGTCCAACCTTATTAATTAGTCCAAGTTTCCATCCACGGTCGATATGGGATCAGATCAATTATATAAGAGGGACAAATCCTATCTTGATCATTCAGCATTCCACCACATAAATCATGACATACTCAATACACACCTTTATTGTCCACTCAATTAAGAGTGACGTTTGATAACATCAACGTGTGCAATCTTTTATGCAGGAATCTTTGATGATATCAAGTTAAAAGACTAGACATAATTATCATAATGAAATGTTTCTGTCTCAAAATCTTCTAATATCAAATCAACTTTTGCTAAAATTGATAACATCTTCTTTCTAATTTCATCAGAAATAGATAAACAAAGTTCAACATCCTTATGTGTTCTAGCCAAATGATGCTTGAATTGATAAATTCCACCATTAAAAACCTTATGACAATATTTACACTTTGCTTTTCTAGCATTTCCATCAACATCAATGGCATGTTCCCAATCAATATCAGCCCGATTCCCACTAGAAATTTTTCTCTTCTGTGGCATTTATGTGAAACGAAGGTGTTGTTTGTTAACAATTAACACTTAGTAGTTAACACATCAAAACTCAATCAAAGTTCAAAAAAAGCTGGGCAAAGAAGCATTTCATTTAAAAATTGGCTTCACCGAAATACAGAATCACATTCACAATTTCACATAACAGTTAACATACTACAACTGCATCGTTGCTCACTTGCACTTATAAATCACAATTCAAAACACACTTTCAAAATTCACTATTTCAGTAGACAGAATCACAATTCATTCAGCTTTCAAGACTTTCCACCAATTCCAAGTTAATCTTATTCATATTCAACCCATAGACATAAACAAAGATGAGAAAAAAATTGAACTACGGTGCTGTAAGTTGAATGGGAAGAATGAAAACTAGTTGAAGGGCAAGTCGGTAGCAAGGAAAGGAGCTAAGCTAGAGCCAAGAACAAAGAAGTAAGAAGTAGAACCTACTCATCGATTAGTGCTCAACTTAGTAGCTCAGTGCTCTGCGGTGGCAACAGTCTAGTGTAGTTTGTTCCATTCAGCTTTCACACCTGTTGCAGCTTCAACTTGTTTCGTCGATGAATGAGAGCTCTGAAGATGAAGATGACAGAATAGATTCAACAGAATATGAGTGAGAGAGACAGAGTAAGTTGTAGACTACACTATGATTGTGATGACAGAGGTAATTTCCTGCTCCTAGTCCCGACGGCTCTAATTTAGTTGTTTAATCTGGCAACTGGTTCTATTATTTTGCAATTCGGGCAAAGTAGAATAAATCATATAAAAAGTAAACTCGGAATTTCACCGATTTTTACCTATAATAGCTATTTTATACACTTATATAATATAAATTCATAAATTTGTACGACGTTACTCGTTAAAATATTTAAATGTTCAATTTATAAAAAAAAAAATTATAGAAAAACTTATTTATTTTTTTAAAAAAAACAATTAATTTTGATGGTTAGAAACATAAAAAGAGAATTTGATAAGTTCTCTCCTTAACTATCTATAATATTACTATAGTATTATGTATTTATTTATTTATTTATTTATTGTAGAGAGAGAAAAAGATTGAACTCAGTCCAACAAAAAACCGATTTGTCAAGTATTCAATGGGCGTCAACTCTTTGCTGAGAGAGTTCGGGCCTGGGGGAGCACTCGATCGGATAGTTGGATGCTCCGTACCTCATGTTTATTTATTGTAGATTGTACAAATAGGCCCAGTGGACAATGGACCAAATCCATCTAAATTAAGACCCGGCCAATCCAAAATTTTCACTCCATAACGGGTTCGCGCTCTTTCAGCATCTGCGGCTCCAACTTGTACCCAATTTCATACACATACATGCCACAACCACATAGAGTGGAAAGTATATTTTCATCCCCAAATTCGTTTATAAACCCTACTCGAAGCTCCGAACCGCCTCGGCCTTTCCTTCCATTAAACCCTAATTTCTCAATTTTAAATTCTGTAAGTTATCTGGATACGTATATGATCTTTTTTTTTGCTTTGAGTCTATATTTCTGTACACGTATTCGTATGTTGATGTCGTAATTCGGATAGTCCAATTGGGTTATTTTAAGGATCCAGAATCCGAATTTTACAGACTGATGCAGACTTCATCACTCCGATTTGGTTAAGCATTTTTTTTTAATCTCTGTCAAACTTACTGCATGCGGGTTAATATCGGGAGTTATTGGATCCGGGTTTTCCGGGTGTAAGAGGAGGGCTGCTTTTAATTTTAATTCTGTACATAATATGTGTGTTTATTTTTCTGGGATGTAGTCCCTTTCTGATTAATGTAAATAAAAATGTTATCTTTTTGTGAATTTTTGTTTATTTCAATTGTGGATTTATTTATTTATTTATTTTTGGTTTTGATAGCACAATTCTTGAAACAGTCACATAGCAGATGGGCGATGCTTTGTAGAGCTGAGGTTTATCAGGCTTGAACAAGATGATTTTTTTTCTTTCATTGGTATTTTTATCTTTTTTGCTGGTTTGTTTTGAAACCTTGCTGTTGAGGTTTGGAGTACTGGGCCTGCTGCTTTAAAGCTGTTTCTTCTTGAGTTTTCATCTCCTTGTGCAATTGAAACAAATAACGTGACATGTGTCTCCAGCAGTTTAATGAAAGATTTTCCAGTTCTGGGGTGCCTGCACACTTTAATTATGGCTCATAAAGAGTCATGTGTGACCCATTTGAGGAATTAGTTTGTTTAGATTTTGTTGTATATAATCGGGAATAGTTTTTTTTTTTTTTTCTCTTCTTCTGGTTGCAAGCATTGGACTCTTTATCTAGAGTTTGGATGCATATTCTGGAACCCCTGATTTTGGCATCACTACAATTGTTCATTTTTTCTCATTTACAGATTAATTCGTTTTCCCCTTTTTTTAGGGTTCTTACATTTTTCTAGATGTATTATTTATATTTGATCACTTACTCTGTTATTTATTTATTTTTTTTGATCAGAGATAATGCTCTTGCTTCCCAGTTACTCCATTTCATAACAAATTTGCATTTATCAGTAGAGGATCTTGTTCATGTGATGGAATTACCAGATGAAGCAGTGATAGTCAATTCCAGTAGACTGAAGTCTGTTGTATGGAATGATTTTGATAGGGTTAAGAAGGGTGATACTTTAGTTGCTATATGTAGGCACTGTAAAAGGAAACTTAGTGGATCAAGTACTAGTGGAACATCGCATTTACGAAATCATTTGATTAGATGTAGAAGAAGATCAAACCATGATATTACACAACTATTATCAAGGGGAAAGAAAAAAGATGGAAATCTTACTCTTGCAACTATGGGTTTCAATCAAGAGCAAAGGAAGACAGAAGCACTCAGTGTTGTAAATACCACGTCCGATCAAACTCATCGAAAGGATGCAAGTTTTAGCATGGAGAATATGAATTTTGATCAGAAGAGTAGCCAACTTGATCTTGCCCGCATGATCATAATACATGGTTACTCTTTGACCATGGTCGAGGACTTTGGCTTTAGGATATTTGTTAGGAATCTTCAGCCCTTGTTTGAATTGGTGACTATTGATACTGTTGAGGCTGACTGCAAAGAAATTTATCAACTAGAGAAGCAAAAAGTGCATGAGGAGCTGGATAAATTACCTGGAAAAATCAACCTTTGTGCTGACACATGGTTAGCTGATGTAGGTACAAAATACCTTTCTTTAACTGCACATTATATTGATGATACATGGCAATTAAGAAAGAAGATTGTGGACTTTTTGACGCTTGATTCTTCTCAAACTGAAGACATGCTCCCTGAAGCTATCATGGAAAGTCTAAGGAACTGGAATATTGATAGAAAGTTGTTTTCAGTTACATTTGATAATGATTCCACTTATGACAACATTATTCGGAAAATCAGAGATCAACTCTGTGAGCACCGGTTCCTTGTGTGTAATGGGCAATTATTTGATGTGCGCTGTGCAGCAAATGTTGTCAAACTAATGGCTGGAGATGCATTAGGAACATTACTTGAGATAACCCTCAAGATCCGTGAAAGCATTCGTTATGTCAGGAGTTCACAGGCAATACAAGAAAAGTTCAATGAGATGGTTCGACTTGCTGGAGTGAATAGTCACAAAAGCTTACATCTTGATAATTTGCTACAATGGAACACAACATACACAATGCTTGAAGGTGCTTTGGAGTACAAAGCAGCATTTCTGCTTCTGAAAGATCATGACTCCCTCTACACAATGTGTCCTAATGCTGCAGATTGGGACAGAGCTAGTGCTATTACTAGTTTCTTAAAGCTTTTCATTGAAATGTCTAATTTTTTTGCTCAAAACAAGTACTCTACTGCAAATATATATTTCTCTGAGATTTGTGATATCCATTTGCGATTGATTGAGTGGTGCCAGAACTCAGATGATTTTATTAGTTCATTGGCATTGAAGATGAAGAGCAGATTTGATGAATACTGGAAAAAGTGCAGCTTGGCATTAGCAATTGCTGTCATCTTAGATCCACAATTCAAGATGAAATTAGTAGAATACTACTATCTAAAGATATATGGTAACAGTGCCGCTGAGTGCATTGATATCGTTTCAAACTGTATGAAGGCTCTTTACAGTGGGCATGCTATGTACTCCCCATCAGTTTCTCAGGGTCAAGGAACTAGTGGAGGAAACAATGATTCCAGAAGTAGGCTAACGGGCTTTGACAAATTTGTCACTGAGGCGTCTCAAGGTCAAAACACGAAATCAGACTTAGACAAGTACTTAGAGGAGCCTCTATTTCCTCGCAGCACTGACTTTGACATACTAAATTGGTGGAAAGTTCATACACCAAGGTATCCCCTTCTATCCATGATGGCACGCAACATTTTGGGTATTCCACTCTCTAAAGTTCCATTGGAGTCATTGTTCAATTCTGGCGAGAGAGAAATAGATCATTGTTGGGGTTACCTAAGTTCAGATACTTTGCAAGCCCTGATGTGCACCCAGGACTGGATATGCAATGAACTAGAAGGTTAGTTACAAATACTCAGGACTTTGTATCTTTAATATTTTGTTGTTATAGCATTTGATGCATATTTGTTTTCTACTGCTGTAACAGATTCGAAAACATCTCCAAGCCCTTCCCCATTGGCCATATGCTATGATGTCAAGTAGCAAGGTGACAGTATTCAGTCTGGAATTATTCTATTCTTTAGAAAAGTTTGTCAATATAATTATGTATGTTAGCCAGGAGTTCCTTGTTCAATTCTTCTTTCTCTTGACATAGCTTTTACCCAAATATGCTTTTGAAAGGAAGGTTCACTCATTTTAGCTTCTTGTTAGCTTGTTCCCTGTATATTTTTGGCAGAACAGAAGGTTGGTCTTCAGCGAACCAGACATCAAGGATGATTACTGCCCTATAAAATCAGAAAATGATTTTGCTGATGAAATCTTTGGTTCAATATTTTGATTTTCAGAAGTGTAATCCACTGGTGGTGTATATTTATTGCCTGGGGAAGAAATGCACTGATCTAACAAATGTCATACACCCCCGTCCCCCAACCCCAGAAATGTACACTTTAGTAACTGCCAGATCAAATGAGAGCCCAGAAGATTTCTGCAACCTTTGAACAAGTTTGTTCTTAATTTGTGATTACCGTGGAAGATCATAGTTGGATACAGTGTCTACATAACAGATTTATTACTTTCTCACTAGATTAAAATGGATCAAGAGTCAAATAATGATCTCTTCAACCTGAAAAGAAAGAATCAGGGGGCTGTAATGTCAACAGACAAGACTCGTTAGCATCAGCCTTTCAAACTGTGGATATGATAGCATATCCTGCCTGTTCTCGACAAAGACCACGTACAAGAAATTACTATTATTACATGGTCCACAAACCAGAAACACAGTCACACACAAGAAGACATTCATTGCTTATTAACAAAATATACAGGTATACAGATTGGTCCTACAGCCCCAGGAGGACTCCAAATCAAAAGGACTTGGCTTTCTGATATTCCTTAGTTATTTAATATAAATGTGATATGAATTGTGTGCATCAAATTCGGTGTAATTATTAGTGTCTCCAGTGGACAAATATCAATTTGTTTCTACACAGATATGCAGTAAATAGGAGGGATGGGAAACAGCAGTCTTGTTGATTATGGATAATGATGTTTCTTAGGAGATTTTGTATGGAAGATATATTATTCTCAGAGATGATCAGTGTTTGGACCACTTTTCTAATTTACCATTATGGTGATATTTGTTTGTACATAGTGGAAATGGTGTAGCTTTCACCTAAATGACATTTGGGAGGGGTTAGCATGTATGTAGTACATGATAAATTGATAATACATACGACTCCAACAGTTGATCGGTGATAACAACCCTTCTTGAAAATGAAAGGTAATATTTGCAATTTGAAAAACAAGTTAGTGTTATATATATATATATATATATATATATATTTAATTGTATTGTATTAATTTCTTTACTCTCTTTAATTGTTACTTACACATTTTCTTCGTTTTCCCATATAGCTTTGGATTCCCTCACCTTTTTTCTTAAGTGGTACGGGTGATTCGAATCTCCTTTTATATATTTATATATTACTTTTTGTTATATCAATAAAAAGTTAACACGTGTTTTTAAAGAATCAAATATAACGAGGATTTAATTTATCTTTTTTTTGTATAATATATAAAAAAATTTAAAAATAACAATTAAATATTAACTGTAAGATTTTTATTAATATTTTATTAATATAACAAGAGTGACTTACAAGTGATTAAAGATTCTAACAATTGCATGATAGAGAGTAGCATTTTGTTGATTATTTCGACATTGTTATAGATATGGAAGAAAAAGCCATTTTAAGGGAATTATTGGGAGATGATAAAAAGAGAAAAGATAAAAGGAAAAATAAAGCCCCTCAAAAATAAATCAGCCACAGATGGTCATAGATTGACCTCTCGACCAACAGTCAATAACAACAAGAGTTAGACCTCCAACTCTCCCTTTAAATATGTCAAATTCTACCTGTTTTAAAAGTTTAAATTTATAAAAAATTAATTAAATTTAACCTTTTAATAATTATAGTTAACTTTAGGCTTAAAAAAATTAACTAATTTTATAAGTTTTATTAATTTTTTACTAACTTTAATCTTGATAGGTTTTTCTAACTTAATTTTCTAAATAATTTGATCAAAGATATTAAATTAAAATTTGTAAATATTAAATAAAAATCTGAATTTTTTTGGAATGGTTAAAAAAATATTAAATTCAAATTTTTAACAAAATAGACATTATTTAAAAAAAAAAAAAAGAGATTCGGCAGAGGCTGTGCGTCCGACACTGATCATAAATGACAAGAGTCATGTTTAATCACCTATTTAATGGGTAATTAATATAATTTATGTGAAAAATTTAGGAAAAATTTTAAATATATTATTACATAATATTAATACTAAGATTGATACTTTTGGTTCTCTACTCTTTTTTTAAATTTTTATAAGTCTATACAAAACCCTTTTTTTTTCTATCCGCTCTCAAAATTTTTTTTGTGACTTTGGTCATATCGATTTATTTTATGTTTTGGCCCTCCGTTTTTTTTGACAGAATTGGTCTAAATAAAAAAAATATATTATGAGGAGTTTTTTAACTGATCAAAGAATGATATTTTAGGAATTTCATAATTAAATTATCATTTTTTCCTCCATCTTTTTTAAAAAATCTTTTTTGGTCCACCACCTTTATATCTTTTACGCTATTTAGTCATGAAATTAAATTATTGAAAATAAAAGGCTTTGCTCACAATAGCATTTGAATTTTGACCCTTTTATTAAAGGCAAAAGAGTTTAACCAATTCAATCATTAATAATTTTTATTTTATTTTCGTATCTAATTATATATATTGTTTTCAATAAAATTCTTTTCAAATATTAAATATAATCTAAAATAAATCATTCACATATTAATTTTATATATTTTAATTTTACAAACAACCTTTATGTATATATATATATATTCAAAATTATATTTGATATATCTATAAATTTTAAAAAAAAATTTTCTTACATGAACTTTGTATCCTAATTAGTTTATTAATATTTCTTTTAGTTTTAATTTATTTATTTTATCTTTTAGGGCATTTTAGTAAAAAAAATTTTAATTTTAATTTTTTCAAAATGACAACTGACTACTTATATTTAATGATGAAGAGAATATTAGACAACCATTAACCTTATATTTTTATTAATTGTTATATATTGTGATTGAGAATTTTGGTATGAGAATTTAAATAGTACTAAATAATTATATATATATATATATATATAATAAACGGTTAAAACATGTGGATTTCAATTTTATACAAACATTAAATGATATTAAACTATTATAAATAATAATAAACAGTTCAATTAGTTCACACACTAAATGTTTAATAATGACTTTTTATATTTATTTATTTAAAACTTATTTTATATTTTATTTATTAGCATCTTTTATTTAATGTTTACATTTATAATGAGAAAGCAAGCCATGTGACATCTCAGGTTCTTCTCATTATAAATATATATATTTTTATATATATATATATAGTTATAGATTATTTATGTAAATAGTGAGTATCTTATTTAATCTCCTTAACTTCTTCAAAAAAAATTTTGATAGTAAATAATTTCATAATATTATCATTAATATTTATTTAGTATTTTACTAGAATATATAACCCGAGGATTCGTGCGTTCAATACTCCTCATTTGGATTTTGTAATAGTCGAAAATGATAAAGGTTAATAATAATAATAATAATAATAATAATAATAATAATAAAAAAACGAATGACCTGTCAATATCGTTTATTAACCAAACCACACTTCTATATTTCTTAAAGACACCTGTACAAACATTGTCTATGTGGCTGCTTAGGTGTCCATTTAACTTTTTGCTTTAAAATGATCACGTTAATAAATATATATTACACTATATAAAATGATCATGTTAATAATTTTTTATTCTTCTTTATTTCAAAATAAATTTCATGAATGAGTAACTAAATTATTGATTAATCTTAATATTTGATAAATCTAATATACATATATATATATATATATATATATAGACATCGATAAATAATTATTATTTTCAAATTTATTATGATAAATAAAATTTATTTAAAAATTTTTTTAAATTTATTTAAAAATGCATATATATATATATTTATAGCATATTTACATGTAATTATTACACGAAAATTTTAAAGCATTAATTTGCCGTCCAAAAGTTTCAATTTCTTCTTTCTTAATTTCCTTTTTATGTATCAATATCTTCTTAGATTGAATTCGGCACACCAATGACTATGTACTAAATAAATTTTAGGTTATTGAGTGCATAAAAATCTCAGACATTCAAAGCTAAATAACTAAATAAATTTAGCAAAAGGACAAAATTGAAGTCCTTGCTACAGCTATATTAATATATAATTAGATCATCATCTAATAGGGAAAATTCTACTTCAAGACTTTCTCTAAACTCCCAATCTCTTTCCCACAATTCCCCCATTTCTTTTTCTTTTGCTCATCCTTTATTTTACAAAATAAAATACAAAACACAAATGGGGAACTAATTTTGTTTCATTAGAAAAATTGTTACTGATATGAATCTCAAAATGCGCCTACCACCACGTTTGGCTTATTTTTCATGTCATGATCTTGGCTCTTATATGTAGATGAATAATAACTTGGTTTTTCTGCACAAGGTGCAAAGAGATCATTATAGAGGGTGGAGTTAGGGGTTGTCGAACACATATGATGTTAAATTCTATCTCCTCAAAAAATTTAAGTTTAAGTTGATAGAGATAGTTGATTTTTAAG
>JAWZTD010016407.1:0-21227 GCA_035221335.1 Echites panduratus | reverse complement strand
AATGGAATTAAATAAAAAAGATTCATTGAATCACAAAACAACTATAAATATATTTTGAGGGAATAAATATACCTTACAACTTAACCTCTTCATTTCAAAACCATAATTAACTAAACTAAACATGAAAGAATAATTCAAAGTAAAACATATATATTCTATTGAATTTTTTAAAATATATTAATTTAGACAGGCATGTGACACATTAAGTGACTAATAAATAAATCTAACTAGGTTTAGCACTCGTGCAAGGCACTGGTGTCTTTAATAATATATTAAAATATTTTGAAATTATAATAAATTTATAAGAATAATAAATAACAATTTAGATAGAATAACATTGAAATGAATTTTTTTCCCTAAGAATAAAAAGATAAGAAGAAAAAATGTGAATTACTTTTTCTAAATTTTTGTGATTGTAAGATACACTATAGGAAAATTGAGTATATACGACGATCCTAGGGCCGTCGTATATAGTGGGAAGGTCGTCATAAAAGATTTATGCGATGGCTTTTGAGCCGTTGAACATATTGACGTGACAAAAAAAATTCGATGAAAGAAAGACCGTCGTATATACTATATACGACAGTACAAACCACGTTCTAAATTTGACGTCGCAAAAACTCCTTTATACAACTCTCGTATGAAGTAAATTGATATGACGCCAACCGTCGTATTAACCATCATATATAATCAACTTAGATACGACGACTCTTGCACCGCCATATATACTCAACATATATACGACGGCTCAATAGCCGCCGTAATTGTGTTTTTATATTTTTTTTCTTTTTTTATTCAAAATGAATTTAAAGTTTTAAGTAGAACGTCATGTTAAGACCTATAGCCATTGTATATAATCAAAACCTATAGCTATAACCATCGTATTAGATATATATATATATACATTTTTAAAAGAAAAATTGAACCAGAATTTATTCAAAATAAATTTAAAATACAAATCAAAATTGTATACTAAAAATATATATAGAAAACACATTGATATCAATAATACAAACTTCCAAATAGTGTTTTTTTTACCGGACCAGATCAGATAGTCCAATTTTCACTTATTACAATAGTTCTAGTTGAATAAAAAGATGATTACAATAATATTTTTTAAACATAATATTATCTTAATTATAAATGATAATAACAAGAATATTTTAAAAATACTAATATCATTGTGTATCTATTATTCAAGTTGAAAAAGAAAATAATGACTATGTATGACAAAATCATTCAGAATAGAAAAAAAAATGCTTCAAAGCATTTCTGCTAAATCACCAGAACTCAAAATCATATTTTCTCCTTTACACAATGTGTTCTCCTCCCTCTATCTGCATAGTTTAAGAAGCAAAAACACAAATAGTACACAAATCAGGAAAAAAGAACAAAATCATTTGAAGTTAATATATGATAGGATAACTATATTTTTTTATTAATAATAATCTAACAACATCAATCATAGATAACAAACACATAAATAAAAAGATCAATACCCTCAGAAACTTTTAGTTTTTGGTGAGGTGGTTGTGTATAATAGATGATATAATACATATATTGTACTATAAATAATATTATAGATGACTAAGCTACTATTAGTGTTGGACTGGACTTGGCTGGCAATTAAAGAAAAGGTGGTGGTGGTGGAGTTGGGATGATGATACGAAATATCATACATCAATGGAATCACTTTATACCAAAATTTCTTAGTTGGACATTTGGTTACTATTCTAACAGCAGCTGTGGCCTGGCCTGTGTGGCTTGCTTTTCATTGATTTAATGTGTTGATGAGAGAATCCTTCCCCCTTTAAATACATATAAATCACATTTAATAGTCTTTTAAATTTGAAACATGGTAGAAAACTTAACAAAACTAAATTGTAAGAAATAACTGTCCAAATTAAAGAACACCACTTTTGGTTTTCATCATAATCAAAATATTCCATTCAACTTAGCACAACAACTTGGGAAATCATTTTAAGCTAGCTACATTTGTATGTGTATTCACACGAGTTTCAACCAAGTGGTAAACTGAAGGCTTATGCATGAAAAACGTAAAAAACCTCGAAGAATTACACAAAGTAGCTAACTTTTAGGAATTAAAATGAACCAACAGATGTACAAAATAAAGCATACCAGTAACAAAATGCAAGCAATTCAGATTCTCCAATCGAATGTAAAAATCCTCTCCATCACTGTAGGCAGCTGAACATCTAACTTCAATGCAACTAGGCAAAGAGGGCATTCAAGATGATAATATCAAAATATGGTAGGCATTTAACATTAGTTAATATCATAATATGGTAGGCATTTAGGCATTCAAGATCAAAATATTCTTTCTCTATTTTGTTTTCTTATTGAATTTCCCTTTCATTGGAAAATAGACTATTGTAAGTGTAACTTTTTGTTGATTTATCTTATTTAAATATGAGCGTCACAAATTTTCGCGTAGCATCTTAGCCTTTCCTACCATATGGGTTGCTCTCACTGAGTCCATTTCTTCTCCCTTTAGCGTTTTGCATTTTCTTTCTGAATTTGGATGCATTGCTGTCTATGTTAAGATTTACCTCTAGAGGAGAAGAGAAATAGAATGAAGATGCTATAAAACACCAAAGTGACTGTTCTGCTCTTTTACCATTGGAAAGAGGCCACAAAACACCATTGGAGTAGCTTCCTTGTAACTAGGCAGTGACTGTTATGCTCTTTTACCAAAGTGTGTTACGGTGTCCCCTACCTAGCATCTACAACTGATTTAATTGAAGCTGAATAGTATCCAATATAAAATGGCAGGAGTCCAACATCATTGTAGATCAAACATAGAATCACTTATTACTTTTGAAGAAAGTGATGCAAAATAGCCCTTTTCTCCAGTTTTTAAAGCACTTGTATCTATATCAATGTAAAGATGGAGAAATATTACCCTAAATCCATTTTTAGAAAAGAAGATTTAGACAAGTGGACAGTTGTCACAAAAAGTTACCATATCAAATCATCAGTGCTATTTACAACATAGTTCTCGACAATGTACAGTAGACAATACCATAGCACATTAACTAATTGAACTTCTAAAAAGCAGTAGATGCAAAATAAATCCTATATTGCATGCTCAAACTGGCACTTTTCATAGGGAAGATGAATTCACAAAAGGCATTCGTTGAAACCAAAAACTAGGATAACCATAAGATACATGCTAACAGGTAAGGACAACCTTCAATGTAAACTAGGCATAAGAAGATGGTGTTATATACTAGAAAAAGACAAGAAAGACAAGGTTCTCTACCTCCCTAGCATACAACTCTTCAACTTGCATTTGGTTGGGACAATATTCAAGTTCATCAGCAAAGTAGTCCTGCATTTCCAAAATTAGCAAACTTGCATTATCCAGATCAAAAATGTCAAAAGGAAGAGTACAATAAAAAGAAATTATATGAGATAAATTAAGAAAACCAACAAGGAACATAGATATATAATAGATGAAGCATTTGAAAATCTGTGTTCATGCTTACACCTCTACGAATGCTATCATCATGACAAAAACCAAAGTGAGATGATTACAACCTAAAGAATGTGCCTTACCTTCCCACTTGCCATAAAGACGATTCTATCACCTTTTTTGATAGTCCCATCAATAACCTGAAAAAATTAGAAAATAATCACTAGTGAATTATTGCATCAAGGTACTGGAATAATACAAAAATCTGAATGGGAATCCTGTAAAAGGAGACTAATAGGCCAGTTGACATGAAAAATCTAATTAAAAAGTTCATAATATTTTATAAATTTATATTGGATAAGGAAAAAGAAATTAGAAACCTGTACTGGCAATAAAGAATGAACAAATTATCATTTCATTCATGTTAATAAAATGCCTGTACTGGTTGAAGTCAAAATTAATAGCGGACATGATGGGTTGGATTTCACCGGTAGCGGTGCAGCTAGTCAGCAGCAGCTCAGGCGTAGCGGCGGCGGTGGCACCAGCTCAGGAGCGGCACCAGCGACAGCAGCAGGTTCAGGTAATGGCAGCAAGGTGGGCTGAAGTTTTTGGCCAGCGCTGAGCTGCGAGCAGTGACAGTCGGTGAAGGAGAGAAAGAGAGAGAGAAAAGAGAGCATTCAGCAGCAAAGGGGATTACAAAATGAGAGAAAGAGAAGTCTTTTCTTTAAAGTGTATCAAATTTGAGAAGGAAAAAAAGTCTAAAAAAAGGGAGGGAGAGTTTGAAAATAGGAGAGGGAAAATGAAAATAAAAAGGGGGAAATGTAAAGGAAAAAAAAAAGACTCTATGGCCAGCGAGAAATGGGAAAAGAAAAAGTAGGATTTGGGAAAAAGTGTGAAGAATGAGGAAAAGAAAAATAGAAAAAGTAGGGAATTGGGGAAAAGTGGGGTACTAAAAATAAGAAAATAATTAGATATGTTTTAAAATTATTAGATATTTTTTCTTTTAAATAGTGAAAATAATACTCTTTGGCATATTGAAGAATATATCTTGTTGTAATTAATATAGTTAATTATGAGAATGCCAATATTAAAAATGTGAAACTTTAAATTAAAAATATTTTAATCTTAAACAAGTCATACTCAATTTCAAATATTTTAAAATATAATAAATAACATTCAATTTTCACTAAAGGGCATACTATAAAAAGTGTATGTGTACATTTCTATTTATCTTATTGAAGGCATTTTCTGTTCAAAATGACTAACTTTTTTCAATTGTAACTTGGCCAAGTGAAAAGAATAAACAAATAAGAGGAAAAAAATATTATATCATTTTAAATATTATATTAGATATAAGAGATTATTATATATATTTATATACAAAAGGGCAATTGAAAGTGGAAAAAAATTAACTTATGCTTAATGAATAAATAACAAAATAACATACTAAATCATAACAATTTTGTTATATTTTAAATCAAAAGGATGTATTAATATAATACAACAATAACTAAATCTATGAAAATATAAAAAGAAATTAAATGTTCAAAATTTGTCAATTATTAACGATAGTGAAATTTTATTTGAAAAGATTGACATTGATTAAATTCTTAATTTTTATTTTAATCCCAACGGTTTCTTTGAGTACAATCAAGAGTTTAATTTTAAATAAATCTTACTCTTAACATTAATTCATTCAGTTAAGATAATAAACTTAAATATAAAATGTCAAAATATATGAAAATATAAATTATACATAGAGATTTGAAATTTGTCAATTCAATTATTAATGATGATGAAAATGTAATTGAAAATGTTGAATGGTGGCTAAAATTCTTAATTTTCTTTTCAAACAGAAATAGTTTTTGGACAAATGGTTTTTTTCCTTTTTGAAAAAGTATTTAATTAAATATATATATATATATAAAAAATGGTTAGAGTTGAGGTTCAAACCCATTCAAATGGGAGGTAGGTTCCAAGCCTAAACCGTTGCACCAACTTATAATTTTGTTAATCTATTCTTATTCTCAGATATATAAATTCACATTTTCTATAACTTTACATATTATATCTTATTTATTATAAAATAATATAACAAAATAAAAAACCTAATTGCACCCCAATCTCTGAGTTTAACAAGAAACATGGAGGCAAGACAATTCACACATTAGGTGAGGAATAAAACTATTATTGTGAATGTTAATTGTATAACAGTTATGATTATTTATTGTATTTTAAAGAGATAAGAATAACGATATGAAATATAAATAAAAATACTTTTAATTATAAGTTCGCACATGCTTTAATTTATTTTAATTATAAGACTAATAGTATCATATCAAAAGAGAGTAATAAAACTTATATGGTATTTTAATTTTGAGTCCAAAAATATTATATAAAAAGTGAATATTGATTATTGAAAAAATTTTGTATATATATATAAAATGGAGGGAAAGTGAAAAAAAATTTGGAAGTGGAGGGAAAGCAATTCAAAATATTGTTCTTTCTTTTTTTAAGCATTTAATAAAAAATATTATATAAAAAAGTGAATATTGATTAGTGAAAAATTTTCGTATATATATAACATATTGGGAAAGTGAAAAATTTTCGTATATATATAACATATTGGGAAAGTGAAAAATTTATAAAATAGAAATGGACTGAAAATGAAAAATTACAAAATAGAAATGAAAAAAAATTAACTTAAAAAAAAAGGCAAATCTTGGGGGTTGGGTTCGAACCCCAGAGAATTGGAAAAAAATTTTAAGGGCCAAACAGCTATGCCATCTTACAATTTCATTAATTAATTCATATTCTTATGAATATAAGTTTTCATTTTATATAACTTTACATATTACATCTTATTTATTTTAAAATAAATATAAAAAATAAAAGCTTGATCGGTCTCTGAGCTTAACCAGCCTACCAATCTAAAAATATTATATTATATATAAAAAGATAATATTATACATATATATATATAGACAAGACTGTTTTATCACTTAAACAAATATTAATTGTCAGATAAAAGAAAAACAATATTATATTAGTTATAAGATAATATTATATATATATTATGGTGGGAAAGTGAATAAAACAAAATTGAAAGTGGAGCGAAAGTGATTTAAAATAGTTTTTTTAAGTATTTAATAAAAAAAATCAAACAAAAAAACCATGATTTTGAAAAATTGAGAGAAAAAAAGAATATTATGTGATTTAAAATATTATATTAGATATAATAGAATATTTTATATATTATATAGGAAAAGTGAAAAAAAAAATTGAAAGTGGAGAAAAAGTCATTTAAATTAGTTTTTGTTCTCACTTTTTTTTTAGTATTTAATTAAAAAAATTAAATTTGTTAATGTTGGGTTTTGATCCCTTATCAATTGGATTTCCAACACTTTAACCACTGTGCCAACTTAAATTTTGTTAATATATAACCTATTCTTATAAATATATTCAAATTTATATAATTAAACATATATATGGAGGCTCTGGGACCGTCGTATAAAGTAAAATAATACTCAAAATATGCGAAAGAAAGGTATTTTGCTACTGACCGTCGTATATACCATTGATTATATACGACGGCTCCATGGACGTCTTATTAAAACCATTTTTCCCTACGGGCCGTCACATATAATGCACAATATATGACGGTCTGTAGTATAAAATCATGTATATATATAGCGGACTTAGGACCGTCGTATATACTCTCATAGTCACCATTTGCGACGGCTTTTAAGCCGCCGTAAAAAATGGCGCCGTGTATGGCCCAGTTTCTGGTAGTGATAGTTGGAACTTCGAAAGCATGTCTTTTTATATATCTTTCAGACAATATATATGACTCTTCCAAACAACTCTTAATTAGTAATAAGTTACAAAAGATCACATTTCTCAATTGACATATTTTTATCGTAGAGTTATCAATAATTATAACATGTAACTTTTAACCTCACAACTTTTATTTAGTTAATAATTTCTAAAAGATTATGTCACTATATAAAAATAAATTTGTTTTAATAATTTAATAAAAAAATTATGTTAACAAAATATGAAAGATTATGTTTATTAAGTATAAAAGTTATATTCGCAGAATAGGACAAATTATACATGAAAGATTACCTTTGTTAAATAAAAAACTTATATTAATTAAATATGAAAGATTATTATGTACATTGTATTTGAGTTTTTTTTCCATTAATATTGAAAAAAATAGTTAGCTACTTGAAATTGTGAAATTGAAAATTTCATGAACTCTCATTGATTTTTGGGTTTTTGCATTAAATATATATAATAGATGCTTTTCCAAAAAATTGAAATTCATTATTTATATCTAACCAATAAAATAAAATATGGCATTTCGAAGAAAACTGAAATTCATTACTTATATCTAAATATCAAATAAATTATTTTATATGACTAAAATAAATAAAGTTTTAATATGTTATCAAAAGAAATTATTCATATTCTTATCCATTTGTTTGTATTATACAATGACAATAATAATAATTTTATTGCAAAAAAAGTTTTCAATTAATTTAATTTATAGGAATACAAAGTTCGTTCAACTTATCCAAGTAGATCATGATAATTATATTAAATATTTATTAAATAATGTTTTAAATAACATGAAATTAACATATAATATAATATATAAATTAATGTTAAATACCAATAATAAATCAAGATTTACAATTATCATGATTTGCTTATTTAAATTAGATAAATTTAAAATTATATAAAATAATAAGTATTTAATTAACTAAATATTTATTATATTGAAGATATCATTGTCTATATCTTTAATGGATATAAATACAATAGATTTTTATTGATTATTGGTGTATACTACACATTTTAACATAAATATGTATAAAGCATTAGAGATTAATTGTAGTTAACAACTAATCATTGCACATGTTTAAATTTTTTATTAATATTATATTACTACTTGTAATATAATATTAATATTTTAATTGCAACTTGTAATGAATTAAAATTCAAATTGATTTCTTTATTTTTTTCCTTCCAAAATTATTTCCTTATAAATATCAATTCCATTTCATTTGTGTAGTATGTTTTTCTCTCTCTAAACCAGAGTCTTTCTCTCTATATTTATTCTCTCCACTGACTTGATCATCAGAGAGTCTTTGAGGAGAAATTCCTCTTTAGCTTATAGTGCAGGTACCCAAAGGCTAGTGACATAGTCTTTCCTCTATCCCGAGTCCTTAGCAATTAAATCCTTTTAACCATCAACATCATATTGACGCCCACCATGTTGAGGCATCTTTTTCTTCATAAAAACAAGAAATTTATTCACCCTTCTTCTTCCAAACCGATGGCATTTGTGTTATATTAGTATGTCCTAAAGTATGTAATTATCTTATTAATAAATAAAGTGTTTTATTTATTTATTATCTTCCCATGCCCTTAATTTTTTATTAAGAGATATTATTCTTATGAGTAAGAATTAATGTGATATTATCTCTATATATGAATAATTTAAATAAGTGCTCTTGATGGTTGAATTATTCTTTGGACAAGAATAATTCATTAAGATCAAGTTGTGTTTATTTTCTCTTATTAGTATGGCGATATTAATAGATTAGAAAATAGGAATCACATTCTATTTAATAATAAACATGAGAAGTATTTTTGGAGACAAATGATTTGAACATGTGACATATTAATTAATGATATAATGTCATCTATTAATTGATTGTAATTGTGCGTATATTCCTTAGACTAGAAATACTATACACGAGACTTATATTTGAGTATTTGGAATTTTCTATTACTATATTCACTTATTCTGTTAAGTGTCAAGGTAATATGTAGTTTTTAATATTTAATTATGAAGTTACATATTAGTACGTGGCAGGATCCATTACTTCATAATTAAATAAGTAAAGTATAATATTTAATATGTATTTTATTTATTTTGACTGGAAAGTTTTTTGCCAAGACAGTTATAGAGAAAATGTTTTTCGAATAGTCAAGCGATTAAATAGAATTAGATATATGATTAAGTATTGGAGATACTTAATAAGAATATAAATGAAGAGATTAAATGCACGGTAATTACAATATGGTTCTAATGATAAGAATTTAATCCTTCATTATTTATTGGATAGTCATGATATTTTACTAGACATCACTCATGACTTATGGAAGCTTGAATATACTTGGGGAGAATATTCAAGTTAGAACAGTCTAATTAATATTAAAAAGTTAATATTAATTTCTATTGCTAATAAATAATGAACCTAGAAAGTCACACACAATAGAATTAAAGCTTACAAATGACATTGAGCTTTTTACTTTGATAATAATAGAGTACTAATATACTTTAAAGCCCAAATTAAGTTATTGGTCTATGAGTTTAGATGAATTAATAAATTGATTAATTAATTAATTCTTAAGAGACTTATTTTTGGCCATTTCTAAAAAGAATAAGAAAAGACCCAACTAAAGGGTTTAACCCATTAGGATTAGGTCTTGAGGGTTTATAAATATCCCTTTATAAACCCTAGGCAAAATAAGACTGAATAACATTACTGAAAGACAATCGTTGTTTTCTTTGTGTGTAAGGACACATTCATTAGTCATTATCTGTGGAGATTCGTGTGGATGATCTAGAGGCTTAATATTTGGGAGCTATTTAGATTATCTACTCGGCAAAAGGTTTTTATTATATCCTAATCTCTAGGCATAAGAAATGATTACAACTACGATGAGTCTGATGCAATCGTGATTTTAAATAAATTTGATTTATGTTTCCGCTGAGTGATTCTAACACCTACATATTCAACTACTCTTCCTCCAGTTGACCGTAACCTCCTGAAGAACAATTATAGACCCATTGTATCTGACCAATACATATTTTTGGACTCATCCCGAAAGCTTTCCATTTCTCACCACAAGAAGTCCAAACCCTATCAAGATTTTGCCAAGGGTTCCTTCACCTATTATTCCTAATGCTGACAAGATTAAATTGGCGCCCTTGAACACTATGATGCTTTTCAAGCTTATTTGATTTCTCAGAAGATTATTGCTCTATCACCAGCAATTTATTAAGGCACCGGATCTTCTAGTCATGAAGTACAGTCCAGGCTACATTATACTCCTCTACCAGTTGTACCAGGGAATATTCCTCCATACCATCCTCTATACGGGCACCCGTGGAACCAAATTATACTCAATACCCATATTATCCAAATCCTGGATATCCAAAACCACAAATTCATGTACCATCAGTTGGACATGTTCCTTCTCTTGCCACTCAATTGGAAGATAAAGTTCATAAATTGGAGGAACAAGTAGTTGTCATGATGCCGAAGTTAAATTTGTTCTACCTCCTTCTTTGAATAAATCTGCTGCATTACAACCACATCTTCAAAATCGCAGAGTCTCCAAGGATTTTAAAATGAGTGCTTTTGAGAAATTCAATGGCTCTACTGATCCCAGGAGACATTTAACAAAGTTAAATGCTATATTAAATTTTGTAAGATCCTGCTGATGTTTTATATTGCAAAGCATTTTCCATCACTTTGATTGGTTAGGCTCTAGATTGTTATTCCAACTTACCAGATAATTGTATTGATTCATATGTAAGTAGAAAGAGTTATTCATTAATCGATTTGTTGAAAATTCGTTCAAATGAAGCCACAATCATATCTTCTTAATATTGAGACAAAAGAAAGAAGAAACTTTGAATGATTACTAGACCTGATTCAATGTTGAAGCCTGAAAGGTTTCAAATTGTCTAAAACTAGTCTAAATTGAAGCATTTTGCCATGGGTTGAAGATTAGTAAGCAGTTTGAGAAGTTATATGTTGATCCCCCTACAACAAGTGCTGAACTTTTTCGTAGACTGTGTAAGTTGATTCGGGTGGAACAGTCTATCATTTCTAAAATAGTGATACAACAGAATGAAATGCAAGAACTCTCTAAAGGTTATAATGATAACAATGGTGGAAAGAAGCATAATTTTTCCCACCCATCAGGCAATCTTTCTGGATTTCAAAAACCTACTAATACTGGACTGAATAATTTTAGGTCAGGACGAATCCCCAAACCTGATCAGTGACCACCATCCTGATCGGTGAGTCACGATAGCCAATCAGTTTACCCTCCAAAGAGTTCGTATGATCATGGGTGATCTGATGCCCCTCAGAAAGGAAGGCAACAAAATCCTCAGGGACTTCAGAATAAAGGATTTAGAAACAATGCAAAATTTACTCTTTTGAATGCCTTGACAGCTATGATCTTGTAGCAGGTGGAAAGTTTTGGCATTTTAAATCCCCCAAAACCGATATAAACTCCAATGGAGAAGAGGAATCAAGATCGGTATTTTATGTTTCATGAAGAGATGGGGCATTATACTAATGAATGCTTTTAGCTTAAAAAGGGAGATTGAAAAAGCTATTCAGCAATGAAGGATTTAGCAATATGTCAATCATGTTCAAACACCTATTTAGCAACCCATACAAGATCCAACTCTAGCTCCACAAGTGATTGATATGATTTTTGGTGTACATTCTACTTTCAATTCAAGACCCAAAAAGAAGTAGAAATTGAATTGTTTGGTGCTTGTGAATGATGATGTCCCATTGGTCATTTCAATGACAATTCAAGGATGTTTTATGAAAAGAATTTTGGTGGATACTGTCGGTTCTACTAATATTCTATATTATGACTCTTTCTCCAAGATGGAAATTTTTGATTCATTGATTAAATCTAATAGAATCCCTTTGATTGGTTTTTAATTATAAACTACATTAGCATTAGGCATTTTTAATCCAAAGGTTCGATGGATATCAAACCATCCTATGGTACACTCTCAGTTTGTTGTTGTTGACTCACTATCAACTTATAATGTCATTTGTTGTCGTCCAGGCCTCAATCAAATGAGGGCTTAGATTAACACTTCCTATAATATTTTGATGGTACCTAAAGGAGAAAAATTTTATACCATCAAGGTGATGTTCTGGCAGCAACTGTGCCTAAGCCTTTTAATGAAGCCTTTTTACTGTTCCAACCACACACATATTATGACATGGGTATTTCTAATGCAAAGCCTGTAGCAACTGTGCCTAAGTCTTTTAATGAAGAAGATGAAGATCGAATTAAGCTAACCACCAAATTGGAGGAGTTTCAAATATAGGCTGCATATCCCGAAAGGAAAGCAATGGTTGGAAAAGCATTACTTGTCAAGTTGAAATATTAGTTACTTGATCTTTTGGCCAAATATCACTATGTTGTTTCCTGGTCCACAATAGAGATAAGATCAATTCCCCAAACATTTATTGAGCACTGCTTGGGTGTCCCCTATTCCGCTATAGTAGTGATGTAGAAACGAAGATTCTTTGGCCTAGAAAAATAAGAAGCAATAAAGGTTGAGACTAAATATTTGCTTCAAGTTAGGATAATCAGAAACAATCAATTCCCTTTGTGGTTGTCAAACCCATTATTGTTACGAAGCTTGATGGCTCTTGGTGGATGTGTATTGATTTCACTTCTTTAAACAAAGTAATACCCAAGAAGTCATTCCCCATGCCAAAAATTGATCAATTGGCGAATACCACTTCTGTATTTTCCCTTTCATGTTTTTTAGAAGCTCATAAAGGATATCACCAAATCCAGATGGCCTTAGATGATGAAGAAAAAAGGTATTTTGTCACCCCGCATGGTCTTTTTTGTTACAAACAGATGCCTTTTGGGTTAAAGAATAAGCTGGCAATGGTGAATAGAATATTTCTTGAACAATTACTTTGAAATGTTGAAGCATATGTTGATGATATTCTGATTAAGTCCAAAATTGATGAGGACATTTCTGCTGATTTGGAAGAATCATGTAAGACAATGGTGTAGTATGGGTTAAAGTTGAATCCTAAGAAATGTTCATTTGGTGTTGAAGTAGGCAAATTTCTTAGATTCATAGTATCCCGAAAGGGAATTGAAGTTAATCCAAATAAAATTATCTTAGATTCATGGTATCCCGAAGGGGAATTGAAGTTAATCCAAAGAAAATTAAAGCTTTGATGGACTTGCAACCACCAAAGACAATCATAGAAGTTCCAAAGATTAAGTGGAAGAATTGTTGCTTTGAACCAATTCCTTTCTAAATCCTGAGAAAATCGCTTTCCTTTTTACAAGGTAATTGGTAATCCTAAGAAGTTTGATTGGAATCATGAATGTGATACTGCATTTGAAAAAATGAAAAAGTATTTAGGGTCTCCACCCATTTTGGTGTCACCGATAACTTAAAGTTTAGTGCTTTGTGCTTCTCTTAGTTCGGGTTTAAAACCAATATATTACATTAGCCAAGTGCTACAAGGACTAGAGACCAGATACTCCACATTGGAAAAGCATGTTTAGGCTTTAATAATTTCTGCTCGAAAACTAAAGCCATATTTTCAAGCTCACACTATGAATGTGTTGACAAATGCTCCTTTCAAGCAAATTTTACATAAACATGATATTGCTGGATGGTTGAGGAAATGGGAAATTGAACTTTCAGAGTTTGACATCATTTATAGGCCCATAAAGGCAATAAAATTTTAAGTTTTTTTTAAAAAAATTTGTATTGGAATGCATTATTCCCCGAATCATTAATTATAAACCAACTGACAAATTTGAATCAATGAAGGATTGTTAGACTTTGTACACTAATCGCAAAGACTAAAGGAGCAAAATTTGTTTTAATAAATCTAGATGGGTTTATTAGTGAATATGCTTTGAAGTATGAATTTCAAATCAGCAATAATGAATCTGAGTATGAAACTTTCTTGGCAGGGCTAAGGGTGCCGAAAGCATTCACATTTCAAAACTTCTTGCTAGAACAGATTCTCAATTGTTATTTGGACATATTAAAGGTGAATCTGAAGCAACAGAAGAAAATATGGCTAAGTATTTAACAAAAGTGAATAAACTTGTGGCCTGATTCGAGAACTTGAAGGTGAGACATATCTCCTAAGCTGAAGGGATAATGTTGAATCTAATTTTTTATCAAAAATAAAGAAAGCAGTTGTTATGGATGGGACATAGATTGAATCATTCAAAGCAAAATCAATCCTTTCAATTGAGACTTTGCCAGTCAATATTCCTGATTTGTGGATGACATCTATCTTGAAATATATGTCTGAAGGTATCATTTACAAAATCTTATATTTTTAATTATAAATGACAAATTCTAATATTTATTATTTAAATTAAAGGAATATTTCCTGAAGACTCTGCAAAAGCTATGAAGCTCAAAACAACATCTTCTAGATATGTTTATATGAATGATCAATTGTATCGAAGAGCTTTTTCATGCCCTTTACTCAAATGTGTTACCAATGAAGAAGGAAATTACACTTTGAATGAGATGCATGAAGGCATATGTGGATTACATATTGGTTTGCGATCTCTTACCCAAAAGGTAAAGTAAATCAAATACTTAAGATTTGATAAGTCATTATCAAATATATCTTTGAAAATTTGTCTTATCTAAAAGGAAATGTGAACAGGTTACTTTTGGCATTCTATTGAGAAAGATTCTTATGCAATCCTCAAGGTTTAAATTTCTCAATTCTATTCCCAACAATAAAGAACGTCTCAATGCGGAATCGAATTCCCACGAATACGTCAACTATTTAAGTTTGGAATAGATTGACCAAGATTCTGGAATATCCCTAACCAATCTACAAGTTTATAGAAACTCCCTATACCCCAAACGAAAGTAGTAGTAAGTCTCTTAAGAAGTTCTATGTTAAACTCTCACAAAAAATCAATTTGATCTTGAAGGAATTTGCTCTCGTAAAGGAAAAGTATAATTTGTATTGAATCAATGAACTATTTAAAATTACAAAGAAAGGATGTATTTATAGTCTAAGACTTGTTCTAAACATTAACAAGTCTTAATTGGACTTTTATTGGCTTTACAGTAACTAACTAAAACAATTAAAACCAAAACAAAATAAGAAATTATGTAAAAAACAAGTCTAGAAACCGGGGTGTCCGGCACTGGCTACTACTGTTCGGTGCCAAGCTGTTCACCAGATGCTGGTTCCTTTTAGAAATCTGCCCATTTGAGTCCATTTTCTGTCCGGCGCTGGCTAGGCCTTGTTAGGGGTCGGATGGTCATATTCTTCTAACTTCTCTTCATTCTTTTGATTCTAAATCATCTTACATTCTTGGATGCTTTTTCAAGGACTTTCCCATGGCTATTATGGTTATGTTTTAAGCTGCATAATCTCTCTTGAACATCATTAGAATCGTGAACCTTGATGACATTAAAACATTTTCTTGAATGAACACCATCTTCAACCATAACTTCTTGAAATAATGCACCAATGTCATGTTCTTTTTTGTTCTTCATCAATTTCTTCATACTTGAAATGTTGACCCCCATAATTTTTCAATCATCTTCTTGGGATCATATCAGATTCAGTGACTCTTATTCGATCTTGCAAGAATGACAAAATTCATGTAAATGTTCATCATTTGCCACAGAATGAGCTACAATCTCGAAGTACTCCAATTCCGTTTTATCAATGGGGCATGGATATTTTAGGTAAAGTATTTAAAATATTCTATATACAAATTCAGCTTTCATAACTTACATGAATTTTGATCTTTAGGACCTTTCCCAAAGGCTTTTGGAGGAAGAGAATTCTTGAGAGTTGCTATTGATTACTTTACCGAATGGATTGAAGCAAAATCATTAGCAACAATTGCAGCCCAAAATGTCAATCAATTCTTTTAGAAAGAAGTGATTACAAGATTTGGATTTTGATAAATTTTAATTATGGCTTATGGAAAACAATTTGAAGGGAATTTCAGGATTTTTGTGAAGGAATAAAGATAGATAATAGATTCACATTTTGTGGTTCATCCACAAACAAATGGGCTAGCGAGATGGCAAAAAGAATTATTTTACAAGGATTAAAGAAAAGATTAGATTCCACGAACTGAAGATGGGTAGATGAATTGCTAGGTGTTCTTTGGTCATATAGAACAACAATTAATTCCCAAACCAAAGAATCACCATTTAATCTTTGCTTCAAGACAAACGTAATGATCCTAGTGAAGTGGGTAGTTCATCTACAAGAATACATTTGTTTGACAATGAATGAAATGATCAAAAGTTGGTCGAAAACCTTATTCTTTTGGAAGAAACAAGAAGAAAGGTTGATGAATGAGAAGGCATATACAAAAGAAAATTGGCAAATTATTATAATCAGAGGGTAGCAAAACGAAGTATGGAGATTTAGTTTTGCTCAAAAATGAAGTTAGTAGGCAAGAAGCATCCCAAAAGCTTGATCCTAGTTGGGAAGTCCTTATATAGTAGCTAAGGACAATAAGAATGGTAATTTTAGATTAAAGGATATAGAAGGGAATGACATTTCCCGAACATGGAATTCAATGAATTTGAGAAAATTTTATCCATGATAAATTTTCTATGTAAATTCATATTCAAGTGTAATGATTCATTCTTGTAAATATGGAGGTGGTTCTATAATAGAATGAATTTTTTGCATTGTTCACTGATTCATATTCAATTGTTCAAATTTTTTTATTCTTGTTCAATATTATCTATACTTGAAAAATAAAATTTTTTTTGAATAGACAAGCAAACCGAAAGATAATTTCCATTCATAAATCAAATACAAGAAACATTACAAAATGAAAAGCAAAAGAAATCTATTCAAACATTACAGTTTTCAGCTTCATGGGGTTTATGGTCTTGAGAAGTTGGAGCAAGGCCTTATTGGCTATCTAGCTGAGAAAAAGAGTGATACGATCCTCAAAGTTGAAGTTTCTCAATTCTATGCCCTACCTTAAAAAACGTCTCAATGCGCAATCGAATTCCCACTAGTGCATCAATGATTCAAGTTTGGAATACATTGACCAAAATTTTGGAATATCCCTAACCAATCTACAAGTTTATAGAAACTCCCTACACCCCAAACCAAAGTATTCGTAAGTCTCTTAAGAAGTCTCTCAAGAACCCTAAGAAGTTCTATGCGAAACTCTCACAAAAGATCAATTTGATCTTGAAGGAATTTGCTTTGGTAAGAGAAAAGTATAATTTGTATTGAATAAATGAATTGTTTAAAGTTAAGAAGAACGGATATATTTATAGTCCAAGACTTGTTCTAAACATTACAAAGTCATAATTGAACTTTTATCTACTTTAAAGTATCTAACTAAAACAATTAAAACAGAATCAAAATAGTAAATTAAGTCAAAAACAAGTCTAGAAACCGGGATGTCCGGCATTGACTGAGAGGTGTCCTGCTCTGGCTGCTACTCTAAATGTTGTGCCAGGTGCTTTCTAGAAATCTGCCCAGGTGAGACCTTTTTCTGTCTGGCATTGACTAGGCCTTTTCAGGGGTCATATGGTCACTTTCTTCCAACTTCTCTTCATTCTTTGGATTCTAAATCATCTTACATTCTTGGATACTTCTTCAAGGACATTCCCAAGGCTATTATGGTTATGTTTTAAGTACATAATCCCTCTTGCATATTATTAGAATCATGAGTCTTGATGACATTAAAATATTTATTTGAATTAACAGCATCTTCAAGCATAACTTTTTGAAATAATGCACCAATATCATGTAGTTCTTCATCAATGCCTTCATGTTTTCTTTGTACTTGAAATGTTGATTCTCATAAGATTTCAAGCGTCTTCTTGAGATCATATCAAAGAGGGTACATCTGAAGTGGGTAAGTATTGCCCTTTGTGAATGGTAGCCAAATTAGAAAGTGGAGGAATGATGAAGTTAATAGTCCTTTCATCTTTTTAGGGAGCCATTTCATAATTTGCTTCTTCCTCCAAGGCATCTGATTCAGAACTATCTCATGGAAATGATCTACACATTCTGTCTAAATCAAAATCAGCTTCCTAGTGGAATATATATGCTCTTTTATCTTCATAAAACTCTTTGATATCCATAGATAGTTCAAAATCAAGATGTTTCTCATTTACAAATTTAAATGTGTTTTTCATCCCATCCTAAATCAACAATTCAGATACCCTCTCCCACATATTATCAAAACTTAGCTGATTTAAAGAAACTGGAAATAACAAGGTTTTCATGGCCTTTCTAGGGTCTTACCGTTCTGAACTTCATACAGTAATAAATTTTTCTTGGCAGTTTCTATCCACTCATCTTTTTCAACCTTAAGCTTTTTATTTTCAGCTTCTAACTATAGAGTGCTTTCTTCCTTATCCCGAAGGGTAGAAGCTTGTTCAAATTGTTTGATTATTAACTTCTCCTTCTCAACTCTCCAAGCAACTAGTTGCCTTTCTTTCTTCTTCTTTTTGTTTTTTATATTTCTTCTCAAAACCCTCAACCACCAGAATCATTTGCTGATTAACAACTACAACCTCAATAAAATCAACACAATAAATAATTTGAAAACTAACAAATAGTTTCAAAGAAGGAAACCTATTAATTACCTTAACATTTCTTCAATAGAATGCTTGCTTCAATTGCCTGAGCATGCTGTCATTTTGATACCTTACTTCCCCATAGGGTAAACAATGATCAAGCCACTTTTCACAAGAAGTAGGACCTTTAGTAACCTGATCATTATGGAGAATCCCCCATTCAAGACTGAATGCTTGATTTTCCACATCAATAATTTCTTTAACCTTGCTCTAGGCCTATTTCCTCATTTCTTCAAATGATTCATCCAGTATTTCCTTTTAGGATCCTCTACTAGCTTTTGAACAATAACACTTGCTAATTTTGGAGTAGTGGAAGGAATTGTTTCTTTCTGATTGCCTGAATGGTTTTTGGACTTGGAACCTGTGAGGGAAGAGGAATAGATTTTTCTTTTGATCTCTTTTCTACAAATATAGAACAAAAATGAAATATTCAATCTCATTATCTATATAAAACAAACAAACAAATAAATAGTAATATTTTACCTCCTCCGGCTCAGGCAGATTGAGCTTTCGTGTCAATTACGCTGGCAACAAATTGTTTTCCTCTAAAAGCAATCTGATTTTAGAATCTGTTGATTCGCTTGATGAGGAAGACATATTCAAACAAATTTTTTAATACGAAGGACAAGATTGAAATATCAAATACCTGCATTAAAACTCATTGTTAAATTCTGGAAAAGCGTTCAAAAACTTTCAAGAAAAAATACAAAACTTGAATCTTTACCAGAAATGTAGCAACTTTCACAAGAGAAAATCAGATCTTCATGAGCGACAACAAAAACACAATGATTCAAACAAAAAATTTTGTTCAAACAACGAAACAAAGAAAAGAAAAATTTAGTAAGAAAAGATTTCTAGTCATAAGAAAAACTCTGAAAGAACTTTGCATAAAAATGCAATTGAAATGCAAAAGAAATTTCTTTTGCAAAACATTTCCCTTTTATATTTAATATATAATGTTAAAATATTAAAAAGTTTGAATGGTTTTACACCTTCGGATTTGATGTCATGTTTATAATTTGTTTACTATTCCAACAGCTATCAAATCAAAGAAATTGAAAAGACATTTTGGTTATTTCAAAAAATCAAACGATGCATATTCTTTCACATAAATAAACAAAAATATTAAAAAATAACCTCATATCCTTTCAAGCTATATCCTGAAACATTGGATGCCATTTAATTCGGATTATCTCCCGAATCTACAGAACAAACAAAGATGGCTCGGAATATATAACAAGTAACAATGGTTCGGAACATATGACATGAACTATTCATATAAAATGCTTCAATTGTCATTGCGAAATATAATCAATTGATGATTTTACATTCGTTTTTTAAAAGGCAAGGATGTATATACAATATATACATTTCTTAATAAGATATTTATTACAAATCTAGAAAAGATTAACCGAAAATAATTCTTTAGAAATTATTTACTTGATTGATTATGTTGTTAATGCCTTTTTATTTATTTTTTGAAAGAACATATGGTGTATGCTTCAAATTTTAATATAAATATGTATAAAGAATTAGAGATTAATTGTAGTTAACAATTAATCATTGCACATTTTTAAATATTTTATTAATATTATATTGTCACTTGTCATATAATATTCATATTTTGGTAGCTAACTTGCAAAGAAGTAATTCTTCTTTATTCTTTCAGTCCAAAAGTATTTGCTTATAAATACTCAGTTCCATTTCATTTGTAAGGTACATTTTTTCTTTCTAAACCATGTTTCTGTCCCTACATTTATTCTCTCTATTGACTTGATCGTTAGAGAGATTTTGGGAGAAATTCCTCTTTGGCTTATAGTGCCGGTACCCAAAGGCTAGTGACACAGTCCTTCCTCCATCCCAAGCCCTCTTTTAACCAACAACATCAATTATGATATATGCAAGCTCTCAAATATTTTTCTGTAGATTCTGATTGTGATTTATCAGCTAAGATATATAGGATTATATTTTGATATTTGTATTGGTGTATCCTTGTGATGTTGTATATCTTTAAAATATTTATTAGGATTGCAGAAATCTAAGAGGGATTTATTAAGAGTCATTGTTGGACTCTAAGTTCAATCCCAAGGCCTGGAATACCTAAGTAATGTTGCTATAATAATTATAAGGTTTTGGTCTCATCAAATGCTAATGAGGTGATCGTATTCTCCTGGATAGGGTTCAAATGTAATTGATCATACAAGTTGTAATCTTTGAACTGTGGGTTGGTGGCTAAATTTGTGGGTTGGAGAAATCCCACATTGGAAGAGAAGCTAAACCAAGAGGTCTCTTAAGGCTATAAAAGGAGACCTCCTCCCCTAAGTTAAAACACACCAAAAA
>JAWZTD010016371.1:0-21238 GCA_035221335.1 Echites panduratus | reverse complement strand
TTGAATATCCCATATTCATGATCAGTAAAACGTGACCATCAGTAAGATTACATACTATTCTTAATTTATTATTGTTCTAACAATAATAACTGAATAGAGACTATTTAGAATAATATATCTATTGCCAAAAGGGTTTTACTATTAAGTCACACATTTAATGATCAAAAAGCAGATAGTATTATTCATGGAAACATTAGATATAACAAAATCAATCTCATAAATACATTTCAAAGCATAAATACAAATTATGTCATTGTTCTATTACATAATACAATCATTTGTATCACAAAGACAACCTAGTAAACTCAAGATAATAAAGATATAAAATGGGTACAAGAGGCACTTCCCTTTGGAGTGAGATGTATATAATGAAGCTCTAGCAAGTTCCTTGATGATTCTTTGATGCACTAGCTTGTGAATGAATTAAACCTTTGAAGCTTGATGAAATTTCTTTTTCTTAAATGTTTTCAGACATTTTGGAGCAAAAGAGATGGCTTTGAAATGGTTTTGCAGACTTAAATAAGCTCTAGGAGCTAAAATACCAACGGTCAAATTTTTGAGAATTTTTTAAGAAAAATTCCAGTACCAACTTTGGATGTTGATTTAGTTAGTTTGGACAGTCCAAACCTGGGAGGTCAGTGTCGAAAGAAATTCCAGTAGCATTTTTGGACACTGCTTCAAATAGTTTGGACAGTCCAACACCTGGGCAGTCAGTGTCCAGAAAAATTGTTTGACCAAAACCATTTGTATTTTTGATATTTCAAAACATAGTCATTAAAAGCCATTCAATAATACTTACATAAATAAATTTTGAAACATGCTTTCATGAATGTAAATATTTTGAAAGATTTAAATGACGATTTTTAAGAAAACATTTTCTAGTGTAAGAATCATCAAAAAGAAAACTTGGTACAAAGATATAGAAATAATACCTGGCCAAGCTACTAGTCTAATTCTTCAAAACTTGAAGTCTTCAAACTCTTTAAGCGGTTAATCCTAGGAAGACTTCGTACTTATACCAGCAAATAATCTCTTTCATGAGGGTTGTTTGATGTAATCCAAAACTTTCTAAAAATACGTAAACTTGTAGCTTCATTAGCATTAATTTATTATCATCAAAATAAAGTTAATTAAAAGCCTATTAGGGCTTTCATAGTAGTAAGTGATTTAATTCTATCGAAATCTCCAGCATAATCTGAATCTATATATCTGATAAGACCCAAGCCCTAACACCAAAATAAAATCTAGCGCAAGAGTGGAGGTTTGGCACCAAGCTTATTTAAAAGTCTAGGTTTCCATTTGCGGCCGATGTGGGATCACATCACTATCCAACCAAAGTGTTTTGGTTCTTGCCAAACTCCAAACATATTTCTGAATTACCTCGTAAGTATATAAGAATCCACTTCATAGCATTCCAATATTCTTTACTAGGACAAGCCATATACTGCTTATGGCACTAACAGCCTATGAAATATCCGGACGTGTACAAACCATTGCATGCATAATACTGCCGACAAAGCTAGAATATGGAACTCGAGCCATATACCTTTTCTCTTCATCTGTCTATGGTGTCTGAGCAGCTAATAGTCAAAAATGACTAGGAAGAGGAGTACTTACAGTTTTAGCATTTTTCATGCCAAAACGCTCCATAACTTTTTCAAGGTATTTCTGTTGTGTCAAATACAATTTTCCAACTCCTTGATCTCTCTTAATTTCCATGTCAAGAATTACTTTCTTTACTCCTAAATCTTTCATCTCAAATTCACTACTTAATTGTCTCTTTGAAGTATGAATTTTTGTCAAGTCCTTGGCAACAATAAGCATGTCATCAACATAAAACAACAAATAAATGAAAGAACTATCATTTATCTTGCCGAATTACACACAATTATCATACATGCTTCTAGAGTAACCATGACTCAACATGAATTAGTCAAACCTCTTATACCATTATATTAGAGATTGGTTCAATCCATAGAAGGATTTCTTCAACAGACAAACATGGTTTTCTTTTCCTTCTAATTCAAATCCTTTGGGTTGTTTTAGATAAATTTGTTCTTCAAGATCACCATGTAATGTTGTGATTCCTTGGAATTGAAGTTTCTCATATCCATGGTCCAACTCCTTGGATTCTATCACATAGCAAGTTCCCAAGACTTCATCAAAGATTATGGTTGTTCAATTGACCTATGTTGTCTTGAAACATCAACCAATGTTTTGATTTAGGTAGATTAATCACACCGTAACCAAAAGTATAAGAAGCCCTAAGAATTGTCCAAGAACCCAAGAAGAGTTCTAAGCACATATCCTCAGTGAAGATCATGTTCGATCTTTCAAGAGAAAACTCACAAAGAGAAATATGTTTTTGATTTCAAAGATTGTTAGTTGTTTGGATTACACAACATGATATATTTGTAGCAAAGACTCAACTTAACCCTAATTAGGTCATTCTAGGATATTAATTACATAAAACACCATTGAACTAACAAGAAAAGACCACTAAAAATGGAAAAGAACAAAGCTTGCTGCTGATGAGATGTCACTATCCTGCGAAAGGCAAGAGGCATCCGACCCCGGATGACTCCATTTTTCCTCCTGTCCTGCTCCAGGCCGGGGGCCAGACAAAGCACTAGGTGGCTTTTGTTTTGGGATGGTTTTGGCATGCAAATTGGCAGGCGTCGGCTAGGCAATTTCTCCAACACTTTTGCCCATTCTTTGGGTTCCATTTAGTCAAGCTTTCCTGTGGTTTTGATACTTTAACATCTTGGATGCATTCTCCACATGGAATTAAGCTCTCTAATCCCAGTATTGATGTTATAATCCAAGGCTTTAAAGTTTCTTTAGTTTCATCAAACTTTTACTTATTGAAATGATCTTTAAATCAAGTTGTTCTTCCTGCTTGAACATCAATGTCTTCAAACCTCCTCATACTTGAAATGTTGATCTTTTGAAGAATCATTCCTTTTATGATTCCCATCATTCCCTCCTTCTTCGAAGAGATTTGTCCTCCAAATCTTCAAGTCTTGAAAAATTAGATCTTATACTTGTAAGAAAACTTCCAAGTTGTTTCAATCAAAGCTTCTTGGTCTCCATCATTCGTCCTTTCTTCGAAAAGATTCGTCCTCAAATCTTCAAGTCCTATATCGAGAGAGAAGAATGATTACTAACATTGATTGAAGAAACATCTAAACAATACTTACCACGTGTCTAAATGGAAGTTGTAACATAAGAAACAGTTGTGATTTATGAACACAAAGCAGCGGAAAATAAATTTTTTTTACAATCCCGATCCAAGGTCCATGTACACTATGTAAAACAAAATGATGAGAAGAACATATCTTTTCTATTTTGGTGAACAGAAACAATAAATTCTTTGAACCAAGACGCTGCGAAACACGAACGTCCTCCATCGGTATCCACATAACAAGATCTAACTAGCTGGTTGGTCTGCAAGAACCTTAAGCTTTCTAAATCAGGTATTCATAATCTTGAGAGGTTGGTGGAGGAAATCTAGAGAGAAGAGTCCAATGAAGGGTCTGACTGAAATTTGCTTGTCGTGGTCAATGCATATGAGACATCTGGTCTGGTACATAACATGGCATACATGATAGATCCAATAGTAGAAGCATATGGAATCTTTCTCATGAACTCTTGCTCATCTTTGGTAGTAGGACTCTGAGATTTGCTAATCTTAATGCCATGAGACATAGGTAAGAATCCTTCCTTAGAATCTGCATACTGAACCTTTTCAATACCTTCTCAATATATGTACTCTGACTTAAGCCAATTAGCTTTCTAGGTGTATCTCTTTAGATCTTTATGCCTAGGATATAGACTGCTTAACCCAAGTCTTTCATTAAAAAACAATTCCCTAACCAGGACTTGACACTCTACAAGGTAGGGATATCTCTTCCAGTGGGCAAGATGTCATCAACATAAAGTACTAGAAAAACTATTACACTCCTACTAGTTTTCTTATAGACACAAGGCTCATCTTCATTTTTGATGAATCTGAATTCTTTAATTCAGCCATAAAAATAAAGATTCCAACTACGAGAAGCTTGCTTCAATCCATAAATGGATCTTTTAAGCTTACATACCTTATTAGAATTCTGTGGATCAACAAAACCCTCTGGTTGTGTCATGTACATGTCATCGAGTAAGTTTCCATTAAGAAAAACTGTTTTGACATCCATTTGCCATATTTCATAGTCATAATATGCAGCTATGGCAAGAAGAATTCTAATCGATTTAAGCATCGCAACTGGTGAAAAGGTTTCATCATAGTCTACACCATGAGTTTGTTTAGAACCTTTAGCAACAAGTCGGGGATTTATAGGTATGCACATTGCCATCCATGTCATTTTCTTCTTAAAAACTTATTTACACCCAATGGTTTTTGAACCTTTAGGTAAGTTAACCAAGATCCATACTTGGTTGTCATACATGGATTGCATTTTAGCTTTCATGGCTTCGAGCCATTTCTCGTAGTTAGAAATATTTATGGCTTCTTGGTAGGAAGTAGGTTCATCCTGATTGATGAGTTCCACATTATGATTATCAGTCATAAGAAATCCACATCTCTAGGGTAATCGACATTTCCTACAAGACCTTCTTGAGCTTTGCAAAGTTGGAGCAAACTTATCAATAGCTTCTGAGTCAAGTTGAGATTCCATCATAGGTTTAACAGCTATTTGTGGATCTCGAATTTCTTCGAGATGTGCCTTGCTCCTACTAGTCCTTTTGGAAATAAATTCCCTTTCCAGAAAGATTGAATTACGATCAACAAACACTTTGATCTTTGATGGGATATAGAAATAGTATCCTTTAGTTTCCTTTGGATACCCCACAAATAGACATTTATCTGATTTGGGTGCTAATTTATTTGATAATAAATGCCTCACATAAGCTTCGCAACTCCAAATCTTAAGAAACAACAAACTAGGCCGTTTCCCAGTCCATAACTCATATGGTGTCGTTTCAATGGCTTTTGATGGAACTCGATTAAGTACGAAAGCTGCAGTTTCCAAGGCATGCCCCCAAAAGGAGATTGGAAGATCAATTTGACTCATCATTGATAGAACCATATCTAATAGCGTTCGATTTCTCCTTTCGGATACACTATTCCATTATGGTGTTCCCGGTGGAATTTATTTTGAGATTATCCCACAAGCTTTAAGATCCTCAAAAAACTGTAGGCTTAAGTGTTCACCACCACATCTGATCGAAGTATATTAATACTTTGGCAAAGTTTGTTTTGTACTGCATTATGAAATTCTTTGAATCTATCAAAAGATTCAGATTTATGTTTCATTAGATAGACATAGCCTTATCTAGCGAAATCATTAGTGAAAGTAATGAAGTAATGATAACCTCCTCTAGCAACTGCGTTTAATGGTCCACATGCATCAGTATGTATTAGGCCAAATAAATTAGTATCCCTTTTATTTGGTCCTTGGAAGGAGCTTTAGTCATTTTTCCCAGTAAACAAGACTTACATGTTTCATTTGTCTCTAAATCAAATGAATGTAATAATCCTTCATGATGGACTTTGGCCATCGTTTATGTGTCCCAAACGACAATGCTAAAAAGTTATTTGATTTAAATCATTAGATTTAAATTTCTTTGTATTAATGTTATAAATGGGCTTGTTATTTGATCCATCAAGGCTGAGCAGATATAATCTATTCGACAAAATGGCATCTCCATAGAAAATACCTTCTTTATAAATGGAAAAATAATATTCTTAATAATAAATTCAAAACCAAAGATGTCCAATGAAGAAACTGAAATAATGTTCTACTCGTAGCAGGAACGAAATAAAGATTGTCTAAGTTTAAAACAAGCCCAGTAGGCAAAAGCAATTCAAATGTTCCTACAGCTAAAGTAGCAACTTTTGCTCCAACTCGTAGGTCCACTTCTTCTTTTGCCAAAGATCTACTACTGCGTAGGCCCTGCACATTCATACAGATGTGAGATGCAGAACCAGTATCTAATACCCATGAAGCAGAAGTAAATAAATTAATTTCAATAAAAGAAATATTTGAAGCAGTAGTCTCACTGCCCTTCTTCTTTTGACATTCATGCAAATAGAGCTTGCAATTTCTCTTCCAATGACCCAGTTTATGGTAATGAAAGCGATCTCCCTCCTTAGGTGGCTTTGATGGCTTAACCTTGGGTTTGGGCTTCCACTGATTCTTGCCCTTTAACTTGTTTACCATCGGCTTGCCTTTACTTTTATTCTGATTTCCTTGTCCCCTTTTAGCCATCAAAACTTAGGTGTTGCCTTTTTAATGTTTTGCTCAACCTGCTTTAGCATCCCATGCAATTCAACCTTGGTGATTGAAAACCTCTATTGACATGCTTGATCTTGGAACATTTCCTTGAGATGCACAATCATATCATATGCTTCCATAGACACGAATTGGTTCTAAAGCTCTGAGTTCATGGTAGCAAGCATGAGGCAAGTCACATCCGTAGAGTCAGTAACATGCTTACTGTGAGCATCCTTTCCTGCCCTAGGGGAGTTGTTGGCAGGAGCATCAGGGATAGGATCGGCAATGATATAGAGCATCCTTTCTTGTTTGAGAACTATTCTTAAATTTCTAGACCAATCTAGAAAGTTAGGTCCACTTAGTTTTTCTTTTTCAGGTATAGATCGCAATGATATAGTTGCATTAGCGTTTGAAGTCATTATCTACATACAAAAATATGCAAAAGAAATGAGATTGAATTATATCTCCCACCGATTTAAAATAAAATTTCAACATTTGAATCCCAAATTTAACAATTTTATAAAACTATTGTTTGTTTGATTTTTTTAATTAAATACTGTCAAAAATAAACTATTTTTAAATAACTTTTCCTCCACTTCCATTTTTTTTTTGTTTTTACTTTCCCTCTGTAATATATATAATATTCTCTTATATTTAATATAATATTTTAAATCACATAATATTCTTTTTATCTTATTTGAGAAGTAATATTTGCTTAAGTATGGTAAAAGAATATTATATTTCGTAATTTCTTCATTTTCCCTCCATGTACATTTTTTGCTTTTCATAAATAAATAAATAAATAAATTTTTTAATCAAAAAAACCAATAATTGTGGAGGGTTTGGCAGACCCCCAACCTGTTTATTAGATGAAAGAAGTTACAATATATATGGCCAAAAAAGCTTTAATCCAAATATAGGAGGAAACAAATCCACTTCTTACAAAAGATTATGGAATTGAACATAAATTAGGAGTAAAACAACTATCTAATTTACATAATCGACTAGCAAAAGATGGTAAAGAATAGAAATTGCCAAACACGCTGTCTTTCTTTAGAAAACAACCAAGATTGGCCAAGAAGTTTGCAACCTGATTAGCTTCCCTGTAAATGTGTATAATTTGGAATGATCCTTTGGTAAGAAGAATTCTATTCTCCCTTAAGGTTTTGTGAAGTTTCCAAGGTATCGAAATTTCAATATTTATCATATCAATATTCACCTTTGAGTCGGATTGGATTGCCAATTGCGGCCATTGCATTTGAAAACAAAGCTGCAATTCAAAAAGAAAGGCATGAGCTTTAGTTTCAATGTTTGATTTAATCCCCAAAAATTTTGAAAATCCATGCACGAATACTCCTTCATTTATTCGTAAGACCTTCCAATTGCTGCTTGACCCAGGTTATTCTTAGATGCTCCGTCAATGTTCAAGATCATACTGTACATATATATAAAAATATATATGTACAGTATTATCTTTTTATATATAATATAATATTTTTAGATTGTTGGAGGGGTTAAATTCAGATTGAGTTCAACCAAGTTTTTATTTTGTATATTTATTTTAAAATAAATAAGATATAACATGTAAAGTATTATAAAATGTGAATATACATATATTTATGAGAATAAGAATAAATTAATAAAATTGTATGTTGGCGTAATGGTTTTGGCCTTGCAAGCTTAATTCATATAGTTTGTTTTTTTATTTATAATTAAATACTATTTTGAAAACAGAAAAAAACAATTTTCTTTTATTTAACTACTTTTTTCAAAAAAAAGAGAAGAAAAAAACTACTTAAACTTTTTAAGATTAATTTGAATCTTTTCCTTTTTATTTGAGCTTAAAGTCCTGAACCAATTCAAAGTAACATATTTGTGTTTAAAATGCAAATTAAGAATTTTAATCAACATCAATGTCATAGATAGATAGATAGATAGATATATAGATAGATAGATAGATTTTATACAAGTATATATAAGTATGTACATATACACTTTTTATAATAGTCTTGTTATCGAGAATTGCATGTTATTTATTCTATTTTGAAATATTTGAAATTGAGTGTTGACTTTTTTAGAATAAAAATATTTTCAATTTAAAGTTTTACATTTTTATTATTGAAATTGAGTCACATTTTTAATGATGATGGTACTTAAGACCATCTAGCCAAGCATTTATTTGCTTTATTATTTTGGTTTGACATTTATGTCTTTATTTTACAATAAATATTGTACTCTTATATCTCACACTAATTATTAATTTAGTCATTTATAGTTTTGAGTTATTCCTATAAGTACATCCTAATTATTTTATCTAATAAAAACTTAAAACATCTAATTAAACTTAAAATATATGATTGGTTCAGTTCAGTTGTAATCTTTTTTTTTTATCCTCATCCAACAACCAAACTGATATAATTAATTGTCCACAAAATTCATCCAATCAATTACTACGTAAAAAGGATGTAATAGGTTTTTGACTAGATCGGATTAGATCGTATACCAAGAAATGTGATGATGATGATACTTAACCATCCTGTAATCAAATTCAAAGGAACTTCATCAGTTCTCTTATCCCGTTACTCTCAAGTCAGTTTTTATTCAAAAACATGTTCAATATCCAAAGAATTCCCTAAAAAGCATGTGGAGTCTACCTAAACAGAACATGTGGAGTTTGCTTATTAAGTATATCTAACACATATTAGATATATGTGACATTTAAATTTTATGCATGTATTATATATAGGTAGACAGAAAGATTTTATACAAGTAGATAAGTAAACTATAAGTATGTACACTTTTTTTTTTTATAAAGTTTCACATTTTTTAATATTGACATTCTCATAATTAACTATATTAATTACAAAAGTATATATATTCTTCAATAGATCAAAGAATATTATTTTAACTATTCAAAAGAAAAAAAAATCTAAGAATTTTAAACATATCTAATTATTTTAGTATTTTTTAATTATCATCCTAGTGCTACTTCGTAGTATTCATATAAGATAAAATTATATTATATTACGTTAATTTCACTAGTATTAATTTATGTAATAAATTTATATTCCGTCTGGACTTTTGCTTAAACTTCATAAAGACAACACACTATTCAACCCCTACCATTTTTTTTCTTCCCTACTTTAGATCCCTGTACTTGTAGATTTATAGTGACGGTAGTTGGAGGGAAACCGATTTTCTGGGGGCAAATGCTTCTAATATCTATGACCTATTCATTTTAAATCCCTATATTATGCAGCTAGATGGGTCTTGTCTAAGCAGACGGTTCTTCTTTTCTTTCCCTAATAAACTGACATTGAGTAGAAATAATTGGAATATGTCCCCGATGTAAGGAACAGATTGAACGGAAATGTAAGTACGGCATCTACAAGCCTCTTACCGAGCTTGATAAATGCTAGAGATGTTCTAAAAGAGTTGTTCAACAAGCTTACCACAATCTACGTACCCGTTTTTAGAAATGGAGGCTGAGCAGAGGACACTAGAAGAGGCCATTAAAATTCCCTAAGAGAGGGACAGGAGATCACTACTACGAGCTATGAATAAAGGAAAATCTAATAGTTCAGCAAAACTGTCAACTAATGAAGGCAGCAAGGCTAGCGAACTATTTATTGCTTCTTCACTTGAATAATATACAGAGTTCAGCAAGAATGAGCCAGGGTAACAATGCTGAAAGGGCATCTAATTTAAGTGATTTTTATCTCTGGTCTCCTGTGATGAAAATTGCTTCTTTGATCATTTTATTGATCTAAACCTCTGTATTTCTTTACTTCAGCTTCAAGATACTGAAGCTACCTCTGCAGAATCCGAAGTGAAATTTCAAGTGTCAAGGGGTACTTTAATTGCTATGTTAACGTCAACGACATATATTCGAGAGCAGCTCTCAGTTCCAGTAAGCACTTTGACCATGTCTGAATTACTTTCACATGCATATTCCAGTCGAGAAATTCAAAAATTTCTGCCAGTTAAAAAATTCCACAACTTTTAATATTTATATTAACCCTCTTGGTAATGTTGCTTCTGCAATCAGAACACTTTTTTGCCCAATTCCTTTTGAAGTTCAATGACAGTTTAAATTGGCATATTCTCAAAAGATCTCACCAAAAGTAAACGGTTGGGTGTTTATTTTACTTTTATGCATTTTTAACTAGGCTCTAAAGTCTTCTAGTTATTAGATAGCCTTTTGAGGCTTGAAGGAAACCAAACCCACTGTGACAAGAGTAAAAAGAGAACCATGAGTTTTGAAAATGGAAAGTTTGCAAAAAATTACAAAAGGATGTAGAACTGTAGAAGAACCTGAAGAACAAGAGGACCCCTTCTTGGCACCAAGCCATTCGGAGATAAGTGAAGTTATCAAAAATATTCTTTTAAAAAAATGAATTGAAAGATCCTTTTTATTTTTTTTTTCATTTATGCTTGTGAAAACTATCATTAATAATGTCTCGTTGAGCCATCTTCCTTCGAATGAAGAAGTCCGTGATGCAGTTCTAGGTTTATTGGGTGACAGTACTCCGGGACCTGATAAATTATCTGGTAAATTCTATTCCTGATGCTGGGACATAATTGGATATAACTTGTGGGATTCAATGTGTGATTTATGGTCTGGATGTATCCCTAATTAGAGTTTTACTGCCACTCAAATTATTCTAATTCCAAAAATCACTAACCACTCTTACTTCTCAGACTATCGCCCTATTAGCCTTTGTAACTTCTGCAGCAAAGTGGCTAGCAAAATTGTCTCCATTAGATTAGGTGCTATCTTACAGAAAATTATTTTTCCTAACCAAAGTGCATTTATTAAAGGCAGGAGCATGGTTGATAATATTCTAGTGGCCTCAGAAATGGTTAATCACATTGATAGAAAAACCAGGGGTGGTAAAGTAGTGACTAAACTTGATATGCAAAAAGCCTTTGATAGAGTTGATAGGGATTTTTTGTTCAATGTCGTAAGGAAATTTGGTTTCAGGGAGCATTTTATTCTTTTAATTGGTAGATTACTTCAACACAAAGAGATTTTTTGTCCTTATAAATGATTGTCAAAGTGGTTTTTTTTGTCGCATCAAGAGTGGTGAGACAAGGAGATCCTCTTTCTCCCTCTCTCTTCATACTAGCTGCAGACTATTTCTTTAGAGAACTTGATTATTTAACAGATTCCGGATACATCGAGAAATTTAATCAACCAAAGAATTGTCTCTCTATTTCGCATTTATGCTTCGCGGTTAATATAGTCATATTTACAATAAGAGTCAAGGTAAATCTCTCTCACTTGATGGCTTTTTTAATTGATAATCACTCATGATCAGGACAAGAGTTAAATCCTTTTAAGAGTTCTTTTTATGTTGCCAATGGTTCACTTGTTCATCAAAACTGGGTAATTAAGAATGTAACTCAATTTAGGAAAATGGAATTGCCCCTTATTTATTTGGGTTCCCCTATCTTTAAAGGGAGAAGTTGTGTCAAATTCTTCCATTATTGGGTACAGAAAATTGCATCTAGAATCACTTCTTGGCAGTCCAAATATCTGTCCTTTGCCGGAAGAATTACTTTAATCAAATTTGTTCTGACAAGTATTTCTCTATATGTTTTATCATGCATTGCTCCACCAAAGGTTGTCTACACATCTATTGAGAGTTTACTTGCCAAATTCCTATGGGGTCATGGTAATCGAAATTCATTGGTCAACTTGGAATTCTCTTTGTAAAAGTAAAGATGCTTGATGATTGGGATTTCATGCACTGTATGATTATGAAACAGCTTTCTCACTGAAATTATGGTGGCTGTTGAGTACCAAGGAATCTAATTGGTCATCATACATCAAGGAGAGATATATGCGAAACTGCAAGCACTCTTCACTTCCTGTTCTTAGTATAACTCATTCACACTCTTGGAGTTGCTTGGTTTCCATCTCCGATTCTTGTGAACAGCAGATGTTCTTGTTGATATGTTCTTGTTGATTAGAAGAGGTTCATCTTCTATAGCATTTGAGAATTTAATATTAGATGGAAAATTGGGAGAGGTTATCCCTGATAGAATTAAAGATTATCTTGGTTCTCAAGGATGGAATCAGCAGGCTTTGTCATAGTTCTTGAGCCTAGACCAAATTAGTAGATTTTTATCATCTGATATCTCAGTGAATTCAAATGAGACAGACATTCTTGTTTGCATGTGGAACCCTTCGGGAACCTTCACCATTGCTTCTGCACTCCAACATCTAAAAGATAATTCTTTGGATTCATACAAGTTCATCTGGAAAAGCTATCTAACACCTTCTCTCTCTACATTTATGTGGCATTTTTTGAAAGGTTATTTAGGTCTTGATGTTTGTAGGCAGAATTTTGGTTTCAGTTTAGCTTCTCAATGTGTTTGGAAATGATACATGGAATCATTCCATCATCTAGTTTTTGACTGCACAATTGCCTCTACTATCTGGTTTCACTCTTTCCTCTTTGTGGTATTTTTCAGCATCATAATATCTCATATGTGCATCTTCAACATATCTGGTCAAGCAATAGCTTAGAATTTACTTCATTATTATCTTTCTTAATCCTTTGAAGAATATGGTGGAATCATTATCAAGTGGTTTTTGTAGATAATTCTACTTTAATAGCTCAACTAAAACATCTCATCGAGAAAGACATTTCAGATTACATTTCTCTTGGTAGACGGTAGGGCTATTCTTTTGGTTTTGGGACTACTCCATGAAAAAGGAAGATGAACAGATCTATTATTTGGAAGCAACAGTTGTGATCTCCTGTTTACATTCTTCACGCCGATAGAGCCTCAAGAGGAAATCCAGGTTTTTCAGCTTTCGATGGGGTTCTTAGAAGAGCTAATGGCTCATTTGTCTTTTGCTATGCTAAATTCCATGATCATTTAACAAACAATGAAGCTGAGGCACTAGTGATTCATGAAGGGATCAAATACTGCATTGCCATTGGTTTCGAAAAGTTTGATATCTTAACCGACTCGAAACTTCTAGTGCATTGGATTAATTCAAATCAGACAGTCCCTTGGAAATTAGATGCCATTATTCAACTTATTCGACGGTCCTTAAACGGAAGGGCGATCTATATTTCTCATATCTTTTGCAAGGGAAATTTAGTTGCAGATGCACTGGTCAATTTTTCATGTGATTCTTGTAATTTTTTTTTTTAGTCTGATCTCAATGCTTTGCCTAGCTATGTTAGGGGGCTTTGTCTAGTTGATATGATGAATATTCCTAACCTTAGGATCTCTTATGGATAGGAATCAATCCTTCTGTATGTAAGCTTCCTTCTTGTTTCTCCTTTTGAAATAAACAGGTAGGGGTCTATGCTAAACCCTCTATCTTCCTACGGTTTTCAATAATAATAAAGAAAAAGTATGTGGTGTACATGCTTCTGAAAATTGTAATAAGTATGTGGCATACATGTTCAACAATCACAGTTGCAACATATAATAAGAGTGAAAAATAATAATGTTGATAGGTAGTTCTGGATAATAACTACAAGGATGCAGTAGTTTTTTGAAGAATTCTTATTCTGTGCCCAATAATCTACTTAGGATTAATCAACAAGACAACTCCTTTGCACCAAGCCACCAGGAGATGGGTGAAGTTATCAAAAATAGACTTTAAGAATGTCATAAATGTAGAATTCTACCTTACTATATATTTGTTTTTTATGTGGAATATGGTGTTTGATAAACCATGATTATGTTGGTCTTGATTTGAGGTGGAGGGAACATCTAATCTTTTCTTGATCATTATCCCTAATAATACTTGATCATTATCCCTAATTTTAGTCTTTTTTTTTAAGGGGGTTTTATCGGTATCCCAAACCTTTTATTAAAACAAAAATATTACAAAAACAACCAGGTGGAACAAATCCACTTCTGCATGACAGATATTAATCTCAAACTTTAAATTCTCAACCGAGCTAATTGACATAATCCCCTCGCTCTAGGAGTTAGCATAAGATATGAACTATAGTATAAGCAATGACAAAGCTCTTGTGCTGCTTGTGCAAGATAGTCTGCCACTTGGTTCTTTTCTATGTAAATATGTATGATCCTCAAATCACATCTGGACCTAAGAGGGTGTATGTGAATCCTATGGAGTCTCCATGGTACTGAACAGTTTCCTTCCACCATTGAGATTGCCATTTGAGAATCCATTTGTACTAAAACTTTGTTCCATCTCTGACGAATACAATACTGCAGCCATTCAGACAAAGCAGCTAATTTAGCTTCCATAATTGAAGATGAGTCGAGGTAAATTGAGAATGCTCCTTTGAATTGTTCGGAACATTCCCTTATGATCCCTCATATCATTGCATTCCCCAAGTTATCTTTTGATGAACTGTCAACATTCTGTATGCAACATTCTTGGTACTCTTCTTGCGACCAACAAATCTGTCTCCATGAGTGTCTAGATTGAGTAACCTGACTGTTCAAGAGTATGCTTACCGCTGGGATGGAAAAGGGTTGATGCAATTCATGCAATTTGTGCATTGCAGCTGCTATAATTTTCTTGCTGTCACTCTTGGAACCCTCATATACGAAGCTGTAATGAGTTAACCATATTTCTTGACATACTAACAACGGAATTAAGTATGCTAAGAACTCCGAGATATTATGATTATCGAACCACCAGAGATAGTCATTTCTCAGTTGTAACAAACCCAATCTAGAGCAGAAATATCCCCAAACCTCTTTAGCAATCTTGCAATGTCTAAATAAATGACCATAAGACTCCATATCCGAAAGACAATGACATCTTGATATAATTTGAAAACCAAAGCGGGATAATGAACTGTCTAATGGCAGATACTTTTTGTGCATTTTCCACATAAATATTGACCAAGAAAGTGGGATTTGTATATGCCAAACCTGCAATTCAGTACCTGATAAACTAGATTCTGCTGCAACAATCTGCGAGCAAGAAGATAATGTGAATTTACCAATACATGATGGCTTCCAAATGAATTTGTTCTCCCCTTCTGCAGGTGTTGGTATTTTTGTAATTTCATTCACTATTTCTGTCGGAACCAGAGACCGCATGAATTCCACATTCTAGCCACCATTTTGCATGATTCCACATTCTGGATGTCCAATCAAGCTTACCCGATCACACAACTTTCTTGTGTGCATCCAATCTTCATGCCAAAATAACAAGCCACCATTGTGTAATTGAATGCCTATTTGATTCTCTGCTTGTAGAGCTATTATTTTGAGCCTTGACCATTCCCTTTGACCCTCTAGGAAAGAAAGGTTCATCAGTCTTGAAGTGATATTTCCATTTTAAGTGTCCGCTATCTTTTCTTTCACCATTGATATCAATTGCTGATAATATAAAATCCTTGATCTCCCTGTGAATATAGGACAGCCTAAGTATATGATCGACATTTGCTGAATAGAGCAACCAGTGAGATGCTTGATGGAGTTCCTTTGTCGAGCAAGAATAGAATCTAGTAAGTAGAAAGAACTCTTACAGAAATTAATAGATTGACTCGAACAAGTTTGATACCAATCTAAAAATGCCATCAGATTTGATAATTTGTTTTTCAAGCCTCTTGTGAAAATTATCACATCATCTGCAAAATTATTGTTACAAAAAAGGGCTTCAAAGAATTACAATTGAGATGGTGGAGACAAATCCACTACCAAACATACAAAAAGGTCATGACAATCTCAAATGTGGCATTTGTAATCTATCTAAGTTACAAAGCCCCTAATGTCTCTAGGAAGGAATTGAAATGTTTGAAAGATTTGAGGAGTATTATTAGACTGAGAGGATCCCAAGTTTGTTAATCTATCAGCAACCATATTCGCTTCTCTAAAAATGTGTTTAAGTGAAATTCTCCCTGAGTTAACAAGCGACTAGTGTGGCCAATGAGATTATGAAATTTCCAAGGGTAAGAAGTGGAGGCATGAAAAATATCCACCAATATCTTGGAGTCTAGCTGGATTTCCACTTGAAGCCATTCTCTCTCGATGCAGAATTTTAATCCAAAAATTAGGCCATCTAGTTCAGCTTCTAAATTAGTTGCCTGTCCCATGAAATGTACAAAAGCTCCTTTGATAAGGCCCTCTTTGTTTCGAATAATTCCACCTGAACCTGCCATTCCTGGATTGCCCTTGGATGCTCCATCCACATTTAAGATAGTGTTTGTTATTAACCCCTGCAGTTTCCAAATCATTGTGTCACTCTTCTGCTTGCCCTAAAATTATGTAGTCCAAGAATCTGTCCAAGTTTTGGAATGTTGTAAGCTTGGTGAAACCACTTGTTTGATGGACCGTAGACATTAAAAATGGTAAACACATGAATATACACAAGTTCGATTTAATGTTCTCCATGTTTTAGTGGGGGGGGGGGGAATTCCTTAAAAAGACATATTCAATGTTCCCCGGGGATTGGTGCCAAAATTTGATGGGTGTTGAATCCAACAACAATAAAATTTCCTACTCTCAAAATATGAATTGTAGATAATGGAAAGTAGGGTAGTCTCCACAGGGATTGGTGATCATTTTATTTCTCTAACCAATGTAAGAAAATACGGGGTGGATTTTCAGAAATTAAGTAAAAGGAGAATTTAGAAATAACAACAAGTAAAGAAAATTAATTTAAATCAATATGAAAATAATTTCTAGCCAAGGATAAATATCGGACTCGATTCACAATTGATCATTGACAAGCTCTAACAACCAACTTCTCATTAATTAATTGTTAATCAAAACAAGCTCTTTGATTAATTCCCTTATCAACAAACAACCTTAAATAAGATTTAAGATTTAATTTGTGATAGCATTAAGAATTAGAGAAGGCCAATTCTAACCAACAAATACACAAGCTCAATTTATTTAGATTAGATCATGTGTTCACATAACACAAAATATGTTATTCGCTACTGGTATTAGAACAATTAAACAATTACTTATTTAATGTTATAAATAGCATACAAATTCCCTAAGTTATCAAATAAGGCACCAATATTCAATAAACCTGGAAATTTGTAATAAAAATATTAAACACATGAATATTCAAGAAAAAGAAATCAAAATAAACATAATTAGATCTCACAATTTGGGTGAATTGAAGTCTTCAATTTGATTATTGACTAGAACATAGAAATTAGCCACTCATGGCTTTGAAGTCTTCTAATATCTCTCAAGAATACAAGATGATTTCTTATGAATGAAAAATAATGTGTCTTATATTGATTTATCTATAAATCATACAAAACTTCTTCCTTCTCTTATGCAGGCAGCCAAATTGGAGTTGAAAACATTGCCAAATCATCTTAAATATGTCTTTTTGGGTGAAGGAGAAACACTTCTGGTTATCGTTTCCTCAAAACTAAGCACCATAGAAGACTAAAAATTGATTAGAGCTCTTAAAGACTACAAAGGAGCAATTGGGTGGACCATGGCCAACATAAAAGGGATAAGCCCTACTACATGTATGCACAAAATTCTATTAGAAGATGATGTAAAGCTTTCAACACAATCACAACGACAACTGAATCCACCAATGATGGATGTCGTAAAAAAGGAGTTGTTAAAACTCTAAGATGCTGGTATGATATATCCAATCTTAGATAGCAAGTGGTTAAGTCCAGCCCAAGTTGTTCCAAAGAAGACTGGTATAACAGTGATTGAGAATCAAGATGGTGAGATGGTGCCCACTCGAGTTCAAAATGGGTGGCTGGTTTGTATTGATTTTAGGAAGTTAAATGAGGTAACTAGAAAATATCATTTTCCAGTTCCTTTTATTAATCAAATGCTTGAACAGTTAGTTGGTCGTTCTAACTATTGTTGTCTTGATGGATATTCAGGTTTTCATCAAATTCCAGTGGCTCTAGAGGATCAAGAAAAGACCACAATCACATGTCCATTTGGTACATTTGCTTTTTTGAAGAATGCCATATGGTCTATGCAATGCCCTTGCCACATTCCAAAGATGTATGGTTAGTATATTTTCTAATTATGTGGAAAACCATGTAGTGTCTTCTAAGGGAATTGAAGTTGATAAAGCCAAGATAGATGTCATTAAGACTTTACCTTATCCCACAAATGTGAGGGAAATTCAATCAAGGATTCTATCATCGCTTTATCAAGGATGTCTTTTCTTGGTCATGCAGAATTCTATCATCTCTTTATCAAGGATTTCTCCAAGATAGCACAACATCTATGCAAATTACTTCAAAAAGATGTGGCCTATGAATTTGATGAAGCTTGCAAAATAGAATTTGACAAGCATCAGGGATTATTGACCACAACACCAATTATCCAACCACCAGACTGGGTCTATCCTTTTGAAATCATGTGTGATGCAAGCAACAATGTTGTTGGTGTTGTGCTTGGACAAAGAGTTGGAAAAGTTGCCTATGCAATTTACTATGCTTCTAGAACGCTTGATAATGCTCAATGCAACTATTCCACAAAAAAAAAAAAAAAGAACTCTTAGCCATTGTTTCTGCTTTATAAAAATTTTGATCTCATTTGCTAGGCACAAAAGTAATTGTTTACTCCGATCATGCAGCTCTAAAATATTTGCTTGCCATGAAAGAAGCCAAACCAAGACTTATCCGTTGGATCCTCCTATTGCAAGAATTCAACTTGGAAATTCGACACAAGAGAGGAGTTGAAAGCTTGGTTGCTGATCACCTTAGTAGGCTACCTACAAGTGAGAAGCCCACACTTTCGCAAAATAGCTTTTCAAATGAACATCTTTTCTCCATTCAGAAGACAACTCCTTGGCATGCTGATATTGTTAATTATTTGGTTACTAAGACACTACCTAGTGATTTGTCTAGAGCTAAAAAAGACAAAATAAAGAGTCAGGCTAAATATTATACTTGGGATGATCCTTATCTATGGAAACGCTGTTCTGATCAAGTTATAAGAAGGTATGTTTCTAAGCTTGAAATTCCTTCCACTCTTCAATTTTGTCATTCTTATGCATGTGGGGGGCATTTTGGTCCTAATCGCACAGCCCAAAAGATCTTAGAATGTGGGTTATTTTGGCCTAACTTGTTTAAATATGCATATCTATTTTGTAAGACATGTGAACAATGCCAAAGAACTGGTAATTTAAGTCATAGAGATCAAATGCCATTTACACCGATCATTGTTTGTGAAATATTTGATGTATGGGGCATAGATTTTATGGGTCCATTTCCCCAATCTTTTGGTAATGTTTACATTATTCTTGCTGTTGATTATGTTTCCAAATGGGTTGAAGCTAAGGCAACATGAACTGATGACTCTAAAATTGTTGTAGATTTTGTCAAGTCTCATATTTTTGTTCGATATGGCATGCCAAAAGTGATCATCAGTGACCGAGGCTCTCATTTCTACAACAAGTCAGTGGAAACTTTGTTGAAAAAGTACAATGTCACAAATTGAGTTTCCACTGCTTATCATCCTAAAACAAATGGACAAGCTGAGATATCCAATAGGGAAATTAAGTCCATACTTGAGAAAACTGTCAATCCCAATAGGAAAGATTGGTATGATACTCGGAGATGCTCTATGGGCTTATCGTACTGCTTACAAGACTCCGATAGGTATGTCTCCGTACAGTCTAGGCTTTGGAAAACCTTGTCATCTTCATGTTGAACTAGAGCATAGAGCTCTTTGGGCTGTAACGCAATGCAATATGAATTTGGATGTAGCGGGAATACATCGCAAATTACAATTGCAAGAACTAGAGGAGATTCGCAAGGATGCCTATGAGAGTTCGCGAATATACAAAGAGAAAACCAAAGCCTTCCATGATAAGATGATTTCAAGGAAAAAATTTTGTGTGGGTCAAAAATTTCTTCTCTACCATTCCGGGCTTAAGTTGTTTCCAGGTAAGTTGAGCTCTAGATGGGTTGGACCTTTCATTGTTACTAATATATTTCCTTATGGTGCGGTTGAAATTCAAAGAATCACAACCAATAAGATTTTTAAGGTGAACGGTCATCCACTCAAACCTATGAAGGTTTCCAAGCATTCAATTAATCTGATATGTCCTTGAAAAACCAGTTTATGATTTGAGAAGTGTTCCAACGTCTAGCCGAAGACCTAAAACAAAGGTGCTATTGGGAGGAAACCCAAACTTTTTATTAGGCTTGTTTTATTTTTAAGTTGATTTTAATTTTTTATAGGCTAATTCTTGTAAATTTTCTTTTAATTTCAGGTAAAAATTGAAAACACATGACAATAGATATCCCAAGATAAGGCTTGCCTATGCCTTATAACTGAGCTAGTAATTATGCCTACTTGAGCAGTGGAATTCTTGAGATAAGGCATGCTTATGCCATAGAATGCCACATTTGTCCTCTTCACCAAACAGAGGTAAACTTTTATTACCTTGTGCCCACACTCTACTTTGTCATGTTTTAAAAAAAAAATTTCATTTCTTTTCCACCATCACCTCTTTTCTCTCTTTTTCTTTTTCTTTCTCTTTTCGCTTCTTTCCCTCTGTTTTTCTTTCTCTTTTCTTTTTCTTCTCTCCAGCGTCGACCTGCTATTCTTCATTGCTCTTCACCACTCCTCTTCCGTGCCACTACTACAAGTGCCCTGCTCACTCCCACTCTATCACCCACTATAGACCCATGTCTCACTACTTCGGAAAACGGATTTGCAAGGATGGAGAAGAATTTGATGGCCTAATTGTTTAGGGAAGTCTTTCTTTTCTTTCTTTTTTCTCTATATTGCTCGATGCATTGAGGATTATGCTTCGCTTTAGTGTGGGGGAAGACATCATTTTCAATTGCATGGTTTTTATTTTCAGGTTTTGTTAGGTCTTTTTTGTTGTTTCTTGTTGTCTTTTTACTGTGTTTTTCCTTTCTTGAGTCATAGACAATATGATTAAAGTTTGGCAACCTTTTGGCATGGCAAGTGATAGAGACCAAGGAGCTTTGATTGAAACAACTTGAAAATATGCTTACAAAGATAAAGTTTATATTTCAAGACTT
>JAWZTD010016360.1:2691-14242 GCA_035221335.1 Echites panduratus | reverse complement strand
GACTATTTTTTTATTTTCATCTCAATCTACTAAAGGTAATGTCTAAAACCATCTCAAAATCCTCCATTAACAAGAGTATAAATAGATTGAGCATCAATCTTTCCCTTTCGCCAAAAACCGAACTGGCTTTTTTATTTCTTGAGAACACTCTGTGAGTTAGGGCTTTGTGATTTTCCTTAGAACTTCGGCAGCCTTCTACAACTTTTAATTCTCCCTTCTTTCTTTGATCAAAAACTTCCTGTTAGTATTTTTATTTGACTCCAATGGTTGTTAATGTCTGAAACCCCTTTGAGAACCCTCAAACAACCACCTACCTTCCCCCCACAACATTGATTGGCATTGTTAAATCTTGTAGAGCTTGAGGCTCTTAGTCTATCCCCTGACTTTAATTTAGATTATAGGATAGATGGTCTTAATGATGAATTCAACCTTACAGATGGAGACATTATTTTTCCTGATCTTAAACTCTACTCCCATCTCTTCTTCTTCTCCAACACCTATTAGGTCGATTCCTCGTACCTTAGTTGTTGAAGAATTAGGTCCAGCGACCTCCTCCAAGTCCTCATAGGTAAGGAAAAAAGTCCAGGAGTCTGAGTTCTTGGGTTATGGGGTAGAAGACCTTCTTGAGTTTGTCCAAAGACTTGGGAAGGAGGTTCTCAATGCACCTGACCAGCTAGAAGTTCAGCAAGGGTCCCCAAATCTAGTTTTGGAGAAGTCTGATTCATTGTTCCAGTGGCCACATGCCTAGTCTTTTTCTTTTTAGTCTGTACCTCTAGTTGACGGAGATATAAGTTAGAGAATATCAGATGTGGAGCTCTCTAAGCACCTCCCCACCCTTCAATCTTTAGTAAGACCCTTGACTCTCATATTATCATTATCCTTTTTGTTACTGTTTGAGGTCCTTAACAATTTCTGCCACTTCTTTCAGCAACATGTTTTATTGACCGATCAGTTGAGGACGAATGCACAGCTCAGAAAAGAAGAAGATGAATTCAACAAGTCATAAGAAGAATTTAGAAAGCCAACAATAAGAAAGACAATGAGATCTTCACAATTAAGGACTCCTATAGAGCTGTTGTGATAGAGTTGAAGAAAGTGCAAGACCAGATCAAGAGAGTTGAGGACTACTAGTTTGCAGTCAAGGAGGATCTTGCCAAACCAAAGAGCAGCTACAGAAGGTCTTTTAACAACTTGATGAGTTAGAAGAAGAGGTAAGGACTATATAGGGCTATCCAAGGAGCTGTAAAAGAAGGAGGAAGTCTTGTACTCACACATAGATGATCTCACCAGGGAAGGTTAGTCCCAGTATGATTTGGTCGTTGAGGAGCCAACAGCTCTTCAGGAAAGGTTTACTGAGGAGGGGGACTTCAGAGAGGAAGCTTTTATGGAGTCTGTGAGCTTCAAGATCTTTATGGAGAAGCTTATTGGTGCCATTTCAATCCCATTATATGTAGAGGGGTTTGATAAGCTTAAAAAGCTTAACCCTGGTTTGAGACCTGACTCTGAGTTGCATTGCGGGCTATATCACCAAGAGCTCGCCAAGAAATTGTTGAATTTGCAAGAAGGGACTTCTAATGGTCTTGACATCACTATTCCTCCTCCAGAGACCATGATGGACACTATTGATCCCTTTGTTGTTAAGTCTTATGCTCTTGGACCTGCTATTGAAGCTCCTAGTGATTCCTCTAGTAAGTAATGTTTTTTCCTTTCAGACTGTGTTTTCCAAACCTTCACAAGTTGTGAATTCTGATAACTTATAGGAACTACTGTCTATTTATATAGGTCAAGCTGTCGGGACCTTTACTGGGTACTTTTCTTCAGTGCTCAGTGTGGACCTGGGACCTATATCAATGTACAGACTATTAAGCCAACCTTAGAAGATCAGTCAACCCTGCCCAAAGTTGCAGGACCTGCTCAAGCTCCAGGAGAGGTTGTGGAAGCTGCAGTTGAGACTCAGGCTAAAAATTGTTGAAGAAGAGACCACTCAAGATGTTCAGAATTAGAATTTTTTTGCTTTCTTATTTAATAGACAATTTTTATTATTACCTCTGGTTGTAATTGAATTATGCCCATTTTGAGCTTTTTTTCTTTCCCTCTCTCTCTTTCTGTTTTTTTTTAACAGTACTTCGTGCTTTTTCCTCCAACTTGCCTGTAAAATATTTATGCATAACTTCTTCAATAAAGATGCATTTTTCACAATGACTATGTGCCAGTACTTTAGAGGAAATCTTGATATCAGGAAAGGCTTTAGAAAGCTTGAAGTACTTCTTGGACTATGTATGGTCCTTTCCAATTTTCTTGTAGTTTAGATGGTTGTCCTTGTTTGCCAACATGAGAATTTTTGAGAACCATGTCTCCAACAACGAATTTTCTTTCCTTAACATTTTTGATGAAAAAAGTTATAATTTTCCTTTTATACCTTGTATCAACCTCTAGTGCTTTGTTTCTAACTTTTTCAAAGAGGTCGAGCTCTGCTCTTCTCTAGCCTCTGTTTAAGACTAAATTGCATTTAGTAAGTCGTAAGGTTTTCATTCCAACATCCACTGGAAGTACTGCTTCTAAAGCAAATCATAGGTTGAAAGGAGTTTCTCCAATGGCTTTCCTTGGTGTGGTTTTGTATGCCCATAGTAGACTAGGAATTTCTTCTGACCATGAGGTCTTTCAAACATCTTTTGACTAGTAATATCCTGACAAGAGGACCTTCTTTGCCATTGTCTTGGCTCCAACAATTGATCCATATATAGCTCCTATGAGTTTCTTCAATTATATATTCTGCTTCAGTTTCCCGAGACACTTGAGTAGAGGCCAAGTGTATGACCTTCTATAAATATCATCATCCCCAATGAGAACATAACTTGGAGCCCATCTCCTCACTTTGCAAGCATCCTTATTGTCTTCAGGGAGCTCTCCATGCTTGAGATATCTATAGAGAGGATACCTCTAATCTGCTTTGTCTTCAAGAGCTATAGACGGATGACCTAAACATTCAATTAGGAGCTCTCCTCTAGTTCCTTCTAGATCTTTGAAGACCTTTGATAGGATGTCTGCTTCCAGATTTTTACTTCTTAGAATCTATTATATAATGAAGTATTCTAGGTTTGAGGTCAAATTATTTACCTTCTGTATATATTACATCATATTGTCTTCCTTAGCTTCATAGGTCGCCACAACTTGGCTTGCCACGATCTTTAAGTCCACCTTTGCATGTAGTTTGTGAACTCGCAGAGCTCCTACCAGCCTCAATCCAACTAGTAGTACTCCATATTCTGATTCATTGTTGGACGTTGAGAAACCATATCTTAATGCATAACGAATTTTAATTCCTTCTGGATTGATCAACATGATACTGTGCCAGCACTTTCCTTTTCAGTTAAACCATTTGTATATGTGGCCCAAACATTTTCTTCCTTTGTTTCTCTGAGGTTCATTGGCACTCTGGTGCATTCTTCAATCAAATTTGATAGAGCCTATGCCTTGATTGCTTTGTGAGCTTCGAAGGCTATTTGGAATTTGGATAGCTCCAAAGCCCACTTCATAGTTCTTTAAGAAAGCTCTGGCTTTGCTAGTGGATGTCTTAACTGTAAGTTTTAAGTATTTTATAGGATATGCCTCAAAGTAAGGTTTATGCTTTCTTGATGTTATAAAAATCAAGTACAAAAATTTCTCAAGGTCTAAATATCGGACCTCTAGACCTCAAGAGCCTACTTACATAATAAACTGGTAATCGTAATCTTGACTTTTCTGTTCTAAGCACGTAGCTTATAACCTTATCAATAGATGTAAGGTACAATAGGATCTTTTCCTCGACCTCTCGAGATACTAATTGAGGTGGTTTTCCTAGGAACTCTTTCAACTCAGTGAAGGCTGACTAGCATTCCTTGGTCCATTGAATGCCTATGGGTTTCTTCAATATGTTGGACCTTTTATCAGCCATCTTGCTGATGAATAGATAGAGAGCTGCCATATTTCCAGTTAAGCTTTGTACATCTTTGATGCTTCGAGGTGCCTCCATATCTACTAAAGCTCTAATCTTGTCAGGATTTGCATCAATCCTTCTTTCTGAGATCATGAAGCCTAGAAATTTCCCTATTGAAACTCCAAATTTGCTGATGGGCAGAATGGGTACAACCCAAAGGATCTGACCCAATTATATATAAACCCAGGTCATGGAGTAAAGACCCTACCCAGTCTATTCTTTGATCCACACATAAGAAGGTCTATAAACATACACTCATAAAACCTCACAAAGGTCCTAATGCAAGACCACGACTTCCTACTACCTCAGTATGGCTAGCGACCTACAAAGTCAGAGACTTATGACAGAGATAGAGGTCTCCAGGGATATAATTGAAGGTCATAGGCCATCATTAATGATGGAGACAAGACTTCTTTAATGCCTCAATGTCCCATGACAAGAAGTAGAGCTTCAAAGATAAGGAAGGCTTTCATCAACTTCATGCAAAGGAGGGAAAAGGAATTTGACTTTGAAGCTACTTGTAAAGAAGATAAACTTTGTGGAGACCAAGAAAATTCCAAGATGTGGAATGTCCTAACCATAATGGAAAGCTTAGAGAACGATTCTATCATGATGTCAAGTGGTGGTTTTGGAGTACAAATTCTTGACGAACACTCGGAGAAGAACATGCATGAAAAAGGTAACTTCAATAAGAAGAAACATGATGAGAACAAGGAGACATTAAAGTTTTGGAATGAAGCTTTAAAGGAAAGCTCCATTTCATTCCAAGATTGTATCCAAAATGATGAGGAATCAAAACTATATGAAAGGTGGATGAAATGGAGTCAAAATGTGGAAAACAAAGGTGGAGAAATGCTAGCGGGGCTTGATCAAAAGGAGATGGCACCAGATCAATTTTAGGAAAAATTAGCTCCAAACCAGTGGCATCCCAGTGTGGTGTCCGGTCCCATGCCTTGCTCCGGACAATGAGAGAAAGGGGATAACTGACGCTGGACCAAAGTGAGCTGGCACAGAACAACTTTTTTCCAACAACATCAAGAAATGTTTTTCTTAGTTTTAATGGTCTTTTTAGTGTTAGTTTAGTTGAGTTTTATGTAGTTAACTCATTAGAATTTCTTAATTAGTTTTAGATGGATTTAAACTATAAATACTTTTTATTTTGTATTCTTCATTAGCTAACTTTCAATCCAAAAACAACATTCCTCTTTTGAGAGAAAATTGTGAAGATCAAACTTAGGGTTTCTTCACGACCAAGTTAGGGTTCTTGACAAACTTCTTTGAGACTTTCTCCACTTTGGTTTTAGGTGCTGAATTGTCTTTAAATTCATTAGATTGGTTTATAATAATCAATTCCAAAGGTCAATCTAATCTCTAAACTTGAATCTATTGATGAAAATCTTGGGAACTTGTCTTCGTGATAGAATCTAAGGAATTGAGCCATTCATATGAGAAACTTCAATTAAAAGAAATCACATCATTTTGGTATCAGAGCTTAGGCTTTCATCAAGAGGTTTGACTATCCTTTTATTTGCTTTCGTGTGTTTGTGTATTAAGATCATGTTTTCTTCTTTGAATTCTCATGATCTTGTGATTGTTTTTGTTTTGTTCTCCTAATATCTATCCTACTTTATCTCTTGTGACCAATTGTTGTGTAGATCTAGCCTAAGGCAAAAAAACAAGGGCTGATTTAATTGTGTTTAGTGTTTGTGATTGCTTCTTCTACTTCTATTCAAAAGAAAACTACAATAAAAAAGATAAAGATCCATTGAAGAAAAATGGAGCAAACAAAAAATTTTGAAAAAAAGTGAACATGTTTTTTGGGAGAGTAAAGTTGAACATGTCTTTGATTGCTATGAGTATCTAGAGGCCAAGAAGATAAAAGCTTGCAATTGTGGATTTCATGGGTTATGCTCTGACTTGGTGAGATCAATTGATATCCAAGAGGAGGGAGCTTCATTAAAAGCTTCAAACATTGTCCCAACTAACCAAGAGTGTTCATGAAAACTACAAAGAGATGGAGGTGCCCATGATAAGAGTCAATATTTTGGAAGATGATTAGGGTAACATGGCAAGATTTTTTTTTGTGGTTTGACTATTGATACAGTTGAGAGAGTGGAACTTCAACATTACCAATCTTTACAAGAATCGGTAAATATAGCCATGAAGGTTGAGAAACAATTGAAAACAAGAAAGAACACTTTTAGGAGATCATATAATTCATCAAGTTATATGTCTTCTACCACCAAAACCTCTAATGTTTGGCCAAGAAAAGATCAAGAGGGTGCAAAATTTAAAGCCAAGGAGAAGGCACCTAAGCCAAAATTTCAAGAACACAAGAATCCTCCAGGAGAAAAATCGAAGGGTCAAATACAAACCTTCAAAGCTAGGGAAGTTCAATGACTCAAATGCAACTGTTATGGACACTATACCAATCAATGTCTTAACAAGAGGAACATCATCAATATAAGGGGCTTTATAAGAATCCACTAGTGAGGGAGAGGACAAAGACCACTTAAATCATGGAGATAATGAGGTTGAAAGTGAAGAAGAAGAAAAATGAGAGTTTGAAGAGGTTGATGGTGCTAATTTTGTGGTAAGGAGAGTGCTTAGTACTCATACTAAGCAAGACGAAGAAAACAAGGTCCATAGAGAAAACTAGTTCCATTCTAGATGTTGAATCAATTTTAATGTGTGTAGCATGATCATTGATAGTGGCAGTTGTGTCAATGTGGCAAATCAATACATGGTTGAGAATAAGAAGCTACCATGTATTCCACACCCAAGGCCTTCTAAGATACAATGGTTGAATGATACTGGTGAGGTTAAGGTGGGTAAACAAGTATGAATACCGTTCTCCTTTGGTAAGTATCATGATGAAGTACTTTGTGATGTTGTACCTATGCAAGCTTCTCAAATCTTCCTTGGTAGACCATGACAATTTGATAAAAGTGGTGTTTGATGGGCACAAAAATACGTACACACTTGAGAAAGATAGGAGAAAAGTGAAGTTGGATGCTTTGTCGCCACATGAAGCTTACATTGATCAAAAGACATTGATGGAGAATATGAAGTTGTATTATGATAGTCTTGAAAGAAAAGAAAACGAAGGAAAAACAAAAGAAAATGAAAAGTCAAGAAAACAAAAAGAAAATTAGAAAGAAGAAAAGAAAGAAAAAGAAAGAGGAAAGGAGAAAGAGAAAGAGAAGGAGAAGAAAGAAAAGAAAATTAAAATGTAAAATGAAAGTGAGTTTCTTAGCAAAAGAAAGAGAACTTAGAAATGCTTGCTTGAGTATGAAACCAATGAAGGACCATACATAAGTAATTCACTTAGACATGCTTGCTTGAGTATGTTCATACATACATTGCATTCTAATTCTTTGGATGACACTTTTCTTGAAGCTAATCCTTCTTTGAATAGAGAAATCTATTCTCTTTTATAGGAATATGAAGATGTCTTTCAAGATAAATTACCACAAGACCTGCCACCCTTAAGGGGAATTCAGCATCAAATATACCTTGTTTCGGGAGCTCCTTTGCCAAACAAGGCTGCTTATAGAACCAATCCCGAAGAAACCAAGGAACTCCAACTTCAAGTGGAGGATTTACTAGCCAAAGGATATGTGAGAGAGAGCACGAGTCCTTGTGCCATGCTGGTTCTATAGGTGCCTAAGAAGGATGGAACTTATAGAATGTGTGTTGATTGTAGAGCCATCAATAAAATAACTGTAAAGTATCATTTTCCTATCCCTAGATTGGATGACATGTTAGATGAATTGAGTGGTAGCCAATGTTTTTACTAAAATTTATTTGAAAAGTGGTTATCACCAAATTCATATGAAAGAGAGAAATGAATGGAAGACTGCTTTTAAGACTAAGCATGGCTCGTATGAATGGTTCTAATGCCGATTGGTTTAACTAATACCCTTAGCACACTTATGATTTTGATGAACCATGTTCTTAGGGATTGCATTAGTAAATTTGTGGTAGTCTATTTTGGTGACATCTTGATTTATAATTAGAAATCTAAAACAAAAGGAATTCTAAAAGAAGTAGAAAATGCTTCACAAAATAGGATTGTTTGCTGCTTCGCTCGTTGTCGCTCCACTTGGTTTGCTCCCCTTGTGCTTTGGTGATAAGAGTCAGGCCCTAACTCCACCAGAAAAGCTAGCGCAAGAGTGGAGATTTGGCTCGAAGCTTATTAACTAGTCCAAGTTTCCATCCGTTGATATGGGATCACATCATCCTCCTCTTCTTTGGAGAGCACGTCTTCGTGCTTGATGCATGCCAACTCCAAATTTGTTAACCTAGTTCCAACTCCCGCATAATTTGTGCCTTCGTTAACCTGCACCGAACCTTGCAAAGGAAAAGGTAAAGGAAAATGTAAACAACATGCCCACAAACCGCTATGGCTGGCTCTGATACCAATTGATAAGTCCCATGCCCTAAACTCCTCCATTAAAGTTTGCTCAAGAGAGGTTTGGCTCCAAAACTTATTAACTAGTCCCAGTTTCCATCCATGGCCGATGTGGGATCACATCATCTGGTGTGCTCTCTCTTCGTCTCGAGCACACTACTTGATGCATAAGACTAGTTCGCTTAGAGACCATTTTTGGTCCTTTTTCACACTATCCAAGAACAATTTTGGGTTTTTCAAGCAAATGTTTTAGCAAACCAAAATCCCGTATAGCGAAGTAAAATATATCCAAAATAACATAATTTAAACTAAGTTACATAAGAAAATTATACAAAAAATGTCATGAAGCATAGCCTAAATATATAGACATTAGTATCAATATGACCATTGAAGTTGTAAGATTTTTTCAATTTTACTATTCAACTTTCAAACATGTCAATTTGACCACTTGACTTAAACATTTGTCAATTTGACCATTACAAGGTTAAATCCTTTGAAAATTTTCACAAAGTTGAATATTGAAATTGACAAAAGTTACAATATTAAATGGCTAAATTGAAAAAACAAACAAAGTTAAATGACTAAATTGCAAATCTCACAAAGTTAAATAGTCAGATTGACATATTTGAAAGTTGAATGGTCAAATTGAAAAAATGATACAACTTTAGTGGTCATATTGATACTTATGCCTAAATATATATAAATCACCGCTCCATCTACCTATCCAAGAACTGGCACTAGTCAAACAAAGAATAAAAAACAACTTTTCCCGAGAACCTCTAGTCCAACCGACGCCAGTCAAAGGTCTCATCGACCCCAGTCATGAGTTTCTCCAGCCAGTCAACTTTTTTTTGTGAGCGAAATTGTGTTCTTCTACCTAGTTTTCATTAGTTTTAGTTCTTATTTGATTAGGAAACTTTTCTAATTTGTTTTTAATTATTATTTAGTTGTTTTTTAAAGTTTAGATAGTTTATTTCAATTAGGTAAGTTTTAAAAACCCTTCCTAATACATGTTAGAAATGGATTAGGTATCTTCGTGTTTTATAAATAGGGCTATTGAAGGCCAAAGCAATTAGACAACAATTCATCGAATAAAGATTTTATAGTTTGAGAAAAATTTCTTTCCTATTTGGTTCTTTTTTTAACTCTTGACTTATCATTTAACTAACTTGGGTTGTTTGTAGTGTCATCATTGGAGATATTGGTTTATGATTGAGAAATTACTTTTTGTCAATATAGGATCAAACATCTAAACTTCGTAATCATTTGAAACAAAGTATCTTACTCGTGTTAGATCTAACTAACCAAGAGGTAGGTTCACATAAGAATCTCTTCCAAAAAGTCTTATAAATATAAATACATCTTCTACTTTGATAAAATTAAGGCAAAATCCCCGTTTTAGTACTATAACATTTTTATTTAGCGATGTTGGTTCATAACTTTTATTTTATCTTTTTGGATCCTACAATATTTTTTTGTGTAACCAGATAAGTCATGTTCGTCTGTTTTTTATATTTTTAGACTAAATAGACCATTTTTTTTTCAACCCGTAAGGATATTTTAGTCTGTTTACTGTATCAAACACCTATAATCGATTTAAATTAAAAAAATCTAGCATCATTTTCATTTACATCCCTAGTTGTGATAAAAAAAAGTGTTGATCAAAATCAAGTTGTAAATGAAGATAGGGCTGAATTTTTTTATTTAAATAGATTAGAACAGGTTGATATAGTGACATATTAAAATACCCTTAAGGAAAGAAAAGAAAATGGTTTAATTTGTCTGAAAGTAAAAAAAAACATGCGAAAATGACTTATCTGTTTACACGAAAAAATGTTGTGGGATCCAAAATGATAAAATAAAAGTTATGGACCTGCACCGCCAAATAAAAAATGTTATAATATTAAAATGGGAATTTTTGCCTAAAATTAATTTGAAATAATACAAAATAAAAACACTCATATGACTTCTAATATTTTTCTCATCTTTCAAAAATATATTAAATTTAGACATCGAGAGGGTGTTATGTTGAGTTTCCATTCATTATATGCCAAATGGTAATTTAAAGTAAATTTTTCTAAAAAGTCTCTTCATATTTTATTATCAATTTTTTTCCAAAATAAAAATTACAATATATTGTTAAATTAAAATATATAATAAATTTAAAATTTAATTATCTTTTGACTAAAATGAATTAAATTTAATACGTTATTAAAAAAATACTTCATATTCTTTTCCATTTGTTTGCATAATATTTGGTGATAATATTGTTAATGCAAAAAAGAACTCAGTTAATTTAATTTATAAGAATAAAAAGCTCATGCAACTTATTTGACTATAGTGATAACAGTTAAAGATTACTTTCTTCCTTATTATTTGTAAGTCATCCGTTGTTATTTTATAACAATTAAGGTAATTTTTGTTTTTTAGAATATCTCTGTTTGTTAATCTGATCAAGCTTATAAATGACTAGGGAAAGAGGGGAACATGAGTAATAGGTAAAAAATTAGTAAATACCTAATAATCTAACAATAATAACTTATATTTAGTGACATAAAAAACAAATCTAAACTAACATAAAAATAGTGGCTTAGAGTGGTTCGGAGTGAAGCCTGCATAATGCAGGTCGTAAGTTTTACTCGATCTTGCTGCAGTTAGTAACGTTATAATCGAGATACGTATGTGATTTAGGGTTTAAAATTATCATACAATAACTTATAAGTTATTCTATAAATATTATAAATCATGATAATATTTAATAATTTTTATGATTTACTCAATTAAATTAAATAAATTTTAAAATTACACGAGCAAAAGATTCTTTTAAAAATTTAATTTTTTTAAAAAATATACATAACCTTTTTTTTAATTTTAAAAAATATATTAATAGAAGAATAACAAGTGACATATTTTTCTTTTTTAAATTATATTTTAGTTTTAATTTTTTTACACCGATTATGAATAGCTTTCAATGTATCTCTAGGGTTATATTCTTAGCTAATATGAAATCAAGGGAGTACTTGCCGACACATATTAGATGCAGATATTCTGCTGACTTACAAAACTGTTAGTTAAGAACTTCAATCATATTAATCACATTTTCAACTTGTGCTGTCAAGAACTTCATTCATATTAATTACATTTTGAACTTGTACTGGTTT
>JAWZTD010016351.1:0-21248 GCA_035221335.1 Echites panduratus | reverse complement strand
AGCCACAAAATTCAGAGTTTTCTTCTCTGTCTCAAAACGACGTCGTTTTGTTTTAAGTGTCCAATTTAAACATATCACCGTTTGAGTGTCCGTCAGTTCGCACATGCTAGTGTGTGCGGCATCGCACATACTAGCAACTCTCTATATATATATATAGATAAATAGATTTTATATAAGTATATAAGTGGTATATAAGTTTGTACGTATAAACTTTTTTATAATAGTCCTGATATCAAGAGCTCAATATTATTTGTTTTATTTTGAAATATCTAAATGTTATAATAGTACCCTTATATAAGATATAAGAAAATATTATATATTAGTCCCTTTATATTGACATTTTCATAATTAATTATATTAATTACAAGAGTATATATTTTTTTAATTAACTATATTAAAACAATCTAAATATTTTAAAGATATGTAATTATTTTATTATATTTTGTACTACTTACTTTTTCCTAATTTCCTACTCTTTCTATTTTTCATTTCCCATCTTTTTCCACTTTTCCTCAAATCCTTACTTTCCAAACCTTTTCTTTTTCCCACTCTTCTCACTTTTCCCCAAATCCTACTTTCCCTACTTTATCTTTTCCCATTCCTGCTTTTCATTTCCCCCTTTTATTTTCATTTTTCCATTCCCATGCATTTTCAAACTCTTCTATTTTCTTTTTCTTCCATCTTGTACTCTCTTTACCCTTGTTATTCCAGCGAGCAACTTGAAGCTCTTTGTTTTTCTTTCCATCACCTAAGATTGTTGGCGGTCGCAGCGCTGGTGTGAAGGAGCAGAACCGACAGGCATCAGAGCTGACCGGTGTGAGACCAGCGGCCAGGCAGAGTCGACCACCTCACCAAAAGCGTGCAGAGGCTTGAGTAGATCTGACCTCCAAGAGTACTCACACTGCTGTTGAGAAAGGGTAGGAGATAAAACATATCCTTTGTTTTAATGTTTGTACAAGTCCGGTTTTTTTTTTTTTTTTCTAAAGCTTGACAGTAATAAAAAAAACGTACTGTAATTCTAATTACATTAGGCACTAGTTGACTCAAAGAAAGTCTAAAACGGCCCAGCCTTCACAAACACCCATTCATCTAGAATACTATACTTAACCCTAATTCATCTAGAGTTAAACTTCACTCTAAAATGAAGCCGGGACCGATCCTTCTGCTCGTAATTTGCTTGAACAATCTCTAATGCATTCCCCACATTAGTTACTACGTCCTTCTCCACGTCGGGGCATTTCAAAGGTATTGGTGTGGTGTAATTATGTATGATGGGAGAAATCTACAAGTGTTTATTTTATGCTTCTCTACTGAGCAATATAATTGTAAAACTATCTCATTTGCTGTGAGTCGTTGTAATAAAATATGTATGGGATGGATTATCTTTACAGGTCTGGAAGCACTGCAACTTCTTTGCTGCATAAACCTTGCCAACAACAAACTTTCTAGTTTTTCTGCTTTGGAGCCATTGAAACAACTGTACTCATTAAAGGTTTTAGATATCTCTTGCAATGAAATCGGACCACATTCCATTGACACTAGAATTTACTTGTGTTTCTAAGGGGTCTTTATATTATAGATTCGTAAAGGCAAAGTAGAAGGGTATTAGTTAGTTGAGTGAAATGTAGTCACCTACGTATAAGTTTTATCTCTCAATTTGTGAGACTATTTGGGAATTTTGTGCTTGTATGTGGGAGTATTCCAAATACTTACTGCATATTGGGAAAATTAGGCAAGTAAACTTTCTCCAACTTGCCAGAAAACTATTTTTCAGTCTCTGAATTGAAAACTATGTTAGATGGTGTTTTGAATACCACAAGATACTGCCTCTACTCAAGGACACATAGAGGTAGTAGATTATCTTTCGGACATAGTGAGTTACTTGGCCTCTATAGCAAAGAGTTAACGGAAAAATAGGCTTGCATTGTTATGATACATGTGTTGAAAATTATACTCTGCAGGTTGAAAAGATAGGACTGTCTTTTTTTAATATATATTTCCTAGAGTTTAAAATATTAATTTAAATAATTACAAATCAAAAGTGACTATAAAAGATTTATTAAGGAAGGTTTCTATTTTCCTTGTAATTCGTTTTATTGAAAATGAAAATGAGTCAAAATTATTTTTTTGACTCAAGTCTCAAGTCAAAATTCCTTCTAAGAGTGAACATGGGTGTAGGGGTTTGCAACTTTCATTAAAAAATATTAGAGAAATAAGATTCTATCTAATTGCATTTACATTATTAAAAAAAATCTTTTCAAACTTTCAGTAAATACCGGTCATGTCAACCATACATCTACATAGCCATAACTTCGAGCTTTTTGCTTAACTAAATTTAAAAAAAAAAATTCAAAAAGCAGCCTTGTGATGGCGGGGGGTTTGGCGGACCCTACATGTTTATTATAATAAAAGAAATGTTGAAGCTTAAAATTTGAGATGGTGAAGACAAATCCACTACCAAACATATAATAAGTCTAGACAATCTCAAATATGTTATTCGAAGTCTATCTAAGGTACATAGTCCTCTAATTCTTGATGGCAGTAGATTAAATGAGTCGAAATACAAACAATTGATAGATTCCTAAGCTGTGTTGGCAGGTCGCTTTGCTACCATGTTGCCTTCTTGTGAAATATGAACAAGTCTTTAATTATGGGATGGGAGGAGAGATCGAAAGTGATAAATCTTTCTGTAGAGTTTCCACGTAACAGTGCAGCTGCCCTCAACCATTGATTTGACCACTTTTAAGTCCATTTGCACCACAACATTTCTCAAATTCTTTCTTGTGCAGTATTGCAGACCTTCTAGCAAAGCTGCTAGTTCAGTTTCCATATTTGAAGTAGTACCCAGGAAAACTGAGAATGGCCCTCTGAAGATGCCGGATCCTTCTCTAATGATACCTCCAATTGCTGCATTGTCGGAATTGTTGGACGATCTAACAATGTCCAAGATCAAATTCTCTTGAAATTTTGCTTTCCACCACCAAACACTTATCCATTTGCTTTGATTTTTAGATACCGGAATCCGTAAGAAATTATCAATTGCTTGAATTGAGAAAGCTTGTCGTAGCTGGAGAAGTTTGTGCATTACTGCAGATATTATTCTTTGGTCGTTGCTCATTGTTCCTTCATACACAAAACTGCATCTTGATATCCAATTCTATCAACAGATTAACAACAGTATCAATATTGCTATAAAACCCAAAGATTTGTAATTTTCAAACCACCAAATATAGTTATTTCTCAACGGGAACAAACCCATTCTAGAGGAGAAACATTCCCAAACTTCTCTTGCAATTTTGCAGTCATGAAAAAGGTGATCCTTGTTCTCAGTACTTATTAGATAATGACATTTAGATACTGCGTGGAAACCCATTATGACCAAGGAGTTGTCTAAGGGCAAGTAGGCAAGATGCATTTTCCACATGAAGATAGACCAAAGTAGTGGAATGTGTTTATGCCAAATATTTAATTTCATGCCACATGGAACCTGATCTGTCTGCCATTGGAGACATGATTTTAGAGTGAAGTTTCCAGAGCTTGAAATCTTCGAAATGAATTTATTCTCTTCTTTTGCTGGAACAAGAGATTGCAAATAGTCCATATCCCAAATTCCATTCTTTGTGACCTCATTGACTTTTAGTTCTGAGTTTTCCATTGAACTGACTCAACTGTTCAATTTACCAGTGAGCAACCAATCCTCATGCCAAAAAGATAAGTTCCCATAATTCATTTGAATGCTTCTCTGCTTGCATAGCTATTCCTTTGAGTCTAGACAATTCCCTTGATCCTTTCGGTAGAACAGGCTGGTTTAAGTGAAAGTTATATTTCCTTTTCATGTGTAGCACCCATAGAGATCCTCCAGTTTTGAGTTGCCACCATAACTTTAAACTGAAAGCCGAAATTATTGTCTTTAGGGAGTGTATTTTCAGCACACCTTCCTTTGAGGATTTTCAAATCTGCTTCCATGTACACCATTTTTTCTAAGGAACTAAATCAGAGAAGCCCCAAAAGAATGTTGAGAAATTCTTCTCCAATTCCTTAATGACCTGCACAGGCAGATTAGAGACAGCAAGGATGTAAGTGGCCATCGAGGTTAAAACATGTCTAATCAAAATCACCCTGTCACCAATTGAAAGAGTTTTCATCTGCCATCCATCTATTCTTCCTATGACTTGCTTAATCAGATTCTGAAAAAATATGACCTTTGACCTTCCAGCATATATCGGACAACCAAGATATTGAATAGGCATTCTTTTGACCATACAACCCGTTAATTGTTTGATCAGATTACTTCTGTGAAGCAAAATTGATGTAGGCAAATACAAAGAACTTTTTTGAAGGTTAATAAACTGACCCAAGCATGACTGATACCAATCTAAAAAATTCATCAAATGAGGTAAATTTTTCTTCAAACCTCCTGTGAAAATTATGACATCATCTGCATAACTGAGATGAGAGGTGGGAAGGCCTTGTCTATCTGATATAAATTCCCCCATGTTGACTTCTATTAGTAACCAATTTAACCAACTTGAAAGAACTTTAGCGCCAGTATAAATAAAGTCAGTGATAAAGGATAGCCCTGCCTTATTCCTTTGCTGGATGGAAAGAAACCCAAAATTTTCCCTTTTACCAAAACTGAGAATTTGTTATCAGATATGGAATTCTTAATGAGATTAATGAAGTGCAAATGAAATCCAAATTTTTGTAGAACCTATAATAAGAAGTCCCAAGAGATGTAATCAGAAGCCTTAATCATAACTAGTTTGATAATGAGGTTTTCCCCTCTTCATTTCTTGTTCAAGGATTGTGCCATTTCTGAAGCCAGTAAGATGTTGTCACTGATAGCCCTCCCCTTGACAAATCCTCCTTGATTGTCACTGATAAGTTTTGGTAGCAAATTAGATAGCCGATTTGATACTACCTTACCTATGATTTTAGAGGAGAAATTGTAGAGGCTAATTGGTCTAAAATCAGCAAAAGTGGAGTGGTGTGTGTTCTTTGGGATGAGTACAATCTGTGTTGATAATATTTGTGTTTGAAGAGGCACTCTAGACCAAAAATCACCTATTGCTTGAACCACATCATCTGCTATGAGATACCAGAAATTTTGTTAGAAAGTTCCTGAAAATCCATCAACTCCAGGAGAACTGTCTTTGTCTAATTCAGATGTTGCTATCTTGATTTCGACCGTGTCTGGCGTTGGATAGCATCAAGTTGTCCTCCAAAGAAATTAATTTAGGTATGTCTCTTGTGAATTCAGTTAGGTTACACATACATCCCTGGTCTTTTGTGAGAAGGGAAGAGAAAAAATTTATAGCTTCTTGCTCTATTTCCTCCTAAGTTGCTTGCCAATTTCCATAGGAATCCTTTATCTTCAAAATCTGCATAGTGTCCTTCTTTGTGTTCCAGTATTTAGAGAAATATGATGTATTACCTTCACTGTTTTGAAGCCATTTGATTCTTGCCTTCTGTTTAAAGAAAATATATTCATTCCTCATTTGTAAAGCAAGTTCAGCCTTCAATTGATGGAAAATTATTCTATTCTGTTCACATGGATCGTCTCTGTATATGGTTTCTTGTTCCTCACAACGAGCTTCAGCTGTTCTAATGTTACATTGAAGATTGCCAAATACCTCCTTGTTCTGAGTGCACAGGGATCTTTTCTGTCTTACCAATTTTTTTGCTAATTTTTGCAGCCCATTACCTTGTATTGGAATCCTCCATGACTCCTCGGCCACAGAAGCAAATTTGTTGTGCCTAATCCACTATTATGGTATTGAAACAGCCGGTTTTCCCTTGGAAATTGAACATAGAGCATATTAGGCTATCAATCAATGCAACTTTAATTTTCCTAATGCTATACAACATAGGAAATTACCAATTCAAGAACTTGAGGAGATAAGGAATAATGCTTATGCTAATGCTTCCATTTTTAAAGATAAAACTAAAAATTATCATGATGCTTTCTTGTCTTGTAAAGAGTTCTTTGTTGGTCAAAATGTGTTGCTTTACATGTCTAGACTTAAACTAGTCCAAGAAAGTTGATGACAAGATAGATTGGTCCATTCAATTTTACTAACGTGTTGGCTCACGGTATAGTTGAAATTCATAGTTTTGAAATAAAATACTAAAGGACAATGGACATCGACTCAAACCATTCTATGAAGGTTTTGAACCTCATACCATAGTTGTTATGCACCTTGAGATTCCATCCTACAATGCACCATAACTTGAAGAAGAACCTCAGGCCAAAACCAAAGGCTCGTTTGGGAAGTAACCCAAGAAGAATTTCCTATTTTTAATTTTAGAGTTTTTTTAATTACCTTTTATTTTGTTGTTAGAAAATAACTTATTTCAAATTTCAAAACGACAAGAAAAAGTTCAGTTTCGCACAGGACAACACCACCGATGCCCACACCTGTACTAGATTGCATCATCCGGTTCCCAGGCTCTCATCGGACACCACTATCCAGTTCTGAACAATGCACTGGATGCCACACTGGACTGTTTCTAGATTCAAAACTATTTTCTTCCAAAACCTATCCAACGTTGAATGCTTCCTAGCTGGCATTTTTCTCCTTCTTTCAAACCATACATTTCACTATTTCTTTAGCTTCCCCTTTCTAAAACAGACACCCAACTCCTTTCTTCCAAACCCAACTTTATACACTACTCACGTCTTTCACCATAGATATACATTCTTATCTCTCTTACCTCCCATCCTTCATACCTATATTCTTCCATTTTTCAACAACTGAAAATCAACATTGGAGGCTCTACAAGTGACAAATTCTTGCCAAATAAGTGTGGCACATTCGTTCCTTTAAGTTATTTTTGGTAGAATTTACTTGTTGTTGCTTCTTATGGTTGATTGGACCCAAATGGGTTTGATTTATTGGAGATTTTGTTGAGTTATTCATGTATTTTGTGCATAAGTATTGTTTCTTTGTGTTTTAGGGAGCATTTACATACCTTTTTGTTGTTTTCACTTAATTCTTGTTACATTTGGCCCACCTACCACATGTTTGACATAATGCCTAGAAGGGAGAAAAGACGTATTAGCCATGATAGAAACGAAGATTCCCCACCTCCAATGCCTTTTAATCATATCCGTTTCACCTCATGGGAAAATGAACAATGGTTAGAACAAAGAACAAATCATTCTTGGATTTTTGAGCAAAATATTGATCCAACCTTAGGTGAAGAACTTCAAATCACTACCCATTTGAACAAGCTAGGATGGAGTTCTATTCTTCATCCCTTAACCTTTGCTATCCTAATTTAGTGGAAGCATTATATGCCAATATGATTAATAAATCTACTAAAGAATTGAACACAATTGATACAAATGTTAGGGGGTTGCATATTCTTTTAAATGGTGTTATTCTTACTCAAATGTTTAATGTTCCTAACACAGGACATTTTCCTGTCCACAAGAATGATGCACTTCAATAGGATATTGATTTTTCTTGTACCACCGCGTTGCATGATCTTAACTTGAGATATTGAACAATTGGCCAAAATAGAAGACATGATGCATCACTTGTAAAAGAATTGGATGGTAGGAAAAGAATTTCTGTTTACTTCTTTAATCATAACATTTTTCCCAAAGCTTCTTCTCTCAATTAATCATGTAGATGTTTATTTCCTTTATTGCATATTTCATGCTTTAGGTTCTATTATTGGCATCTCTTTACCTGCAATAATTATTCGAAACATGCTTGAAGTACTACAATAGCCCCCGCCCCCCATTTTAATAAAGGTTTTTGTTATTCATGGTGTTTAACTTCTATTCTCCTAGCTGTTGGACTTCCCTATGATGAATTTGCAGGTCTCCGTCCCAAACCTACTATCACACCTGCCACTATGCATAATATTAGATATAACATGAAAGGCAGCAATTAGTGTAGGATCAAGTCTACGAGGGGGAAGAAATAGTAGCCATGGCACAAGGTGATGTCGCTCTTGAGGTTTCGTCAACCTCTACTTCCACACAAGTGCAGAATTTGAATGCAAGAAGAAGAGTGACACAAGTGCTTTGGAAACGATAGGGAGCAAACTCAGACACTATCTTAAATGTGGATGGACCATCCAAGGGCAATCTGGGAATGGCAGGTTAAGGTGGAATTATTCGAAAGAGAGAGGTCCTCTTCAAAGGACCTTTTGTAAACTTTATGGGATAGGCAACTAATTTAGAAACTAAATTAGATGGATCAATGTTTGGATTCAACTTTTGCATCGAGAGAGAGTGGCTTCAAGTGGAAATCCAGCTAGACTACAAGATGTTGGTGGATATTTCACTCCTCTACTAGCTACCCTTGGAAATTAAAATAATAGCATCACTCACACTAGTCACCTGTTGGTCGGGGAGAATTTTACTTAACACATATTTTTAGAGAAGCGAATATGGTAGCTGATAGATTAGAAAACTTGGGATTCTCTCAATCTAATAATACTCTTCAAATCTTTCAAACATTTCAATTGATACCTAGAGACATCAGAGGACTTTGTAACTTAGATAGATTACAAACTTCATATTTGAGATTGTCATGACTTATTGTATGTTTGGTAGTGGATTTGTCTCCACCGTCTCAAATTTTATGGTCTTGAAGCCTTTCTTTGTAACAATAATTTTTCTCATTATAATAAACAGGTAGGGGTCTGCCAAACCTAATGCCTCAAGGTTGATTTTTTAATTTAATTTATAAAAAAAAACTCTACTTTCCCACTGCCATAGATATGTTACATTAGATACTTGGTAATGAAGAAGCCATGCAAACCCAATTTGAGCTTCAACTTATTCAATTTGGCGGAACATTGAACTCCTACGGCTCCCGTTTGAATTCCTGTGAGGAGCTTCTTTGTGAGCTCTCTCTTAGAGGGTAACTATATTTCTTAGTTTTCTTTTTAATTATCTTCTTTATTTTGTGTTATTGAGTCATTGAGGACAATTCCAAAAGTCCTATTTGATCCGAGTAGGCTTATTTCTATCATTAATGGAGAGTATGTGATTTGACAAATTTATGATTGTGATTTCTTTCCTTGTATGGTTAATTGTGTGATTCTTTGATTGAGACAATTTAATTGTTGTGATCTTATCTTTAGTGCAAATTTATTTGTTAAATTTGAAGATTTAAAATTTTGAGGTTATGTTGGATGATGAATTGAGTATTTTATGTTAAAATCATATAAGGTTATCACACGGGATTTGTGGGTTGGTAAGAAATAGATTATGATTTCATATATAATTGGTTCCATGACTTGTTTTTTGGTTTGGAGATTTTCTTATGAGGCTTATGTTTGTTGTTTTGATGTTAGGAGTAGGAGCAATTTGCTTGAGGACAAGAAAAAGTCAAATGTGGGGGAATGATTTGTGCATGTTTAAGCTAAGTTTGAGGCACTTTTTATGTCATTAATTTAGCTTAATTATGCTAATTTATGATATATTTTACGTCCCTATACTTGATTTTTGTTTGTAGGAATATATTTGATAAAAATGTTAGAGGAAAAATGAAGTTTGGCACTGAAATAAAGAAAAGTGTGATGGCAAGCAGATGGCTCACATCAGGCCCCAAGAAATAACCATCTGCCGTTGGATTGACCACCGGACCCAGTGCAAGATAGCTTATGGAAAGGAGCCAATTATGGATAAAATTGAAGGCTATCCTGCACAGACAATAGGAGACTTCTTTTAAGATTTTAATTTCAAAGTTATTTCCTAAAAACACTTCATTCGGTAATAGAATTTTAGTTAGGTAATTAGTTTATTTCTAGAATTATTTTAGGTAATTACTTCTTTATAGGAATCTTAAACTAATATAAATAGGGCTCTTATCATAAGCTTTTATGGACACAAATCAAGAGTGATTTCCTGAAAAGTCCCGAACACAACAAGATTATTTTCCTTTGGGCAAATTTCTTTTATCTTATATTTGGATTTAACCATGTCTTGTGAGTAGTTTTTTTTCTTTAACAAGAACATGAAGTAAGTTATTTTGATATGTTGTTATGAGATTTGGTTACTTTTTCTTGTTAATGATTTGATCTTTAATTCTTGAGTATTTAAGCAATTATTGTTTTCATCATATTAATTATGTTTATTGATTTACCATGATCACGTAGATTAATTTGCATGATTATATTGCTAGGGTTTAATTATTATCGCTAAGATTGCTAAATCAGCCAAGTAGCAACTATTGTTAAATCCACTAAGATTAAAGCTACTTTGTTTTATGTAATTTGATGTTTATGATGCCTACATGTTTTAATGCAATTTAATTGACTAAATCTATTGATCACTAAGACTTAAGTTTAACTAATTAAATTGGGGATTTTATTTCTTGTTACGAGAATTTGGTTTAATTAAAGGATAGGAATTTGAATGCCAAGACAAATTATAAAATCAACTACTCAATTATTTTATTTGATCTATGATTTTTTTTTAAAATTTTAAATTTTATTAAGTGAAACAAAGTTACATTATACCTGGCTTAGGTGGAAACAAATCCACTTCTTACAGATTAACTAAATGACCCTAAGTTGGGTGTAAAATCACCTTCTAATTTGCATAAGCCCCTGGCAAAAGATGGTAACGACTCAAAATTGTCATAATTACTGTTCTTCTTTAGGAAGCAACCAAGATTTGCCGAGAAATCTGACACTTGGTTTGCTTCCCTATAGATATGAGTAATTTGGAATGAACCTTTGGAGAGTAGAATTGCAATCTCTCTTAGGATTTTGTGGAGCTTCCAGGATGTGACAATTTCTTTGTTTATCATATTGATGACTACTTGTGAATCAGATTGAATTTCCAATTGTGTCCATTGTTTTTGGAGGCAAAGTTGCAGTCCCAAAAGGAAGGCATGTGCCTCAGCTTCAATGTTTGATTTAATCCCCAAGAAGTAAGAAAATCCATGCATGAAGACTCCTTCATTGTTCCGAAAAACTCCTCCAGCTGCGACTAAACCCGGATTGCTCTTGGATGCTCCATCAATGTTCAATATCATAAAATTATTGGTTGGTCTTCTCCAAATCACAGCTTCTACTTGGGATTGGATTATGCTGCTTATCGGTCTACGATTTTTGTTGCTCAGAAATGTGTCCAATGTAGGTAAATTTTTTGTTTGTCTGAGTGAATAGATCTGATGGTTTATTTTGTGGATTATTCTGGCTGAAGAGGACTCATCTCCATCGAATAATGATTTGCATCTTTCCAGAAAAATTTCCCTGCAAATTAGAACTCTGATGATAATGGCCCACGGCTGTAGCTCTTTGAATGAGAGCCAGTAGTTCAGTTGAGCATTGAGGTGCAAGTAGCTGATGTGTCGGATGCCCAGCATTCTGCTGTAGTGATCCCACACTTTTTCTGCAATGTTGCAGCGATGGAAAAGATGTTCTACTGATTCCTCCGCCACACCTTTTCTGCAATGTTCCACTGATGGAAAAGATGTTCCAGTGATGGAAATGATGAAAAAAAGTTTGTTGATCCCTCCATGACTTCTGCCACATGTTTTCCATCCGCATTGACTGAAGTTGGAATTGGTAAGACTCCCTCTGCACAAGTTGTGGACCCTCTGAAACTGGTGAGTGCAGTATTCAACTTCATCAACAAACTCTTGTCAAGACCCATCTAATCGAAGGCCTTTTTGTATAGGACATTGACAGCACTCCCAAAGTCCACAAGGATCTTACAGATCAAAAAGTCTCGCATCTACAAGGAGGATGTAAGTTGATCAGCATCAGTGCCTCAGGCTTACTTAGATCTAATTTCAATAGCATTGATTTCTCTGACCGGAGGTCTTTGAGGATGTTCTTAAGGTCTCTGGTCTGAGGGACCTCCTACAAGAGCTAGAAACTCTTGCAATTGACCTTCTTTGATCAACCTTTCCAGCTCTCTGGAGGTTGAAATAGTCCTTAGTGTTATGGTTGTAATCCCTGTGGTACTGACAAAATTTGTTCATGTCTCATTTCGCTACTAGTGACTTGAGATGTCTTATGGGCTTTAACACTCCTTTCATTTCCATGGACTCCAACACTTCTACTCGTGAAGCTATTAAGGGTGTAGTTAGAAGGTCGGAAGAGGCCTTCTTCTTCTTTCTGGAGGTCCTCCTTTGGCTGGAAGATCTATCTTGTCTCTCTTCCCAAAATTATTCTTCTGTTGAGGCTTTGCCTTAATTGGTTTATTAGTGAAAGGTCCAGACTGTATAGTGTCATTTTTTTGTTCTATTCTACAGCTTCATCATTGAAACGACTGTAGTAGCTCCTCATGCTTTCACCAACTTTTTGCTTGATGGTAAGAGGTGATTGATCTCCTTCTTGCAACTCTTGACGCTTTGGTAATTCTTTAAAAATTGGTCCTTCAGCTGATTCCTGCTCGAGATGCTAGCAGTTGGTAGCCTTTTGAACCTATATTTGGTTTTGAAAGTAAGTGTAAATACTCAAACATCTCCATGTAGGAGATATACTCATCAGTGTGGAGTTGGGGATCCATAGTTCCATCATATTTTACTGCAATTTTGTAGGGATATATATCTATGATGCATCTTTCTCACCCTGATACTATCCACAAAGGGTGATCTTTTAGCTGTGTCAACCCTATTTTGTGTATCCAGCCTCTCAAGCTTGTTAATGTTGGTCGGACATCCATTCCTTCCTCTTCGACCTGGAATTGTCTCCAAGTTTCTACTTGCAAGTTGTTGTAATTGATATGTTTATGATGATATCTTTCATCAAGAGTTTGATCAGGGCATTCTTTCATCTAAGTTTTAGTTCACGACATTATTTCATTGTTGAGCTTGTCTCTCAAATTGTAGAGTATCCTTGAGATCAGTGGGAGGGAAATCTCTTCTTCCATTAGTTTCCACTATTTGTTGATTTATCCGTGATTCATGAGCTTCTCCAGCATCTTCTGATCTTCTTCCATTGTTGTGAAGGTAATCGTCTCTCATCTATCCAACCTCAGGCCCTCTCTTTGTCTTATAAGGTTGTGATGGACTCCATCTTGTGGAGGTGTAATCTCTTTTGTTTGATAATATGATGGCTCAAACCTTTTGGGATATGGACTAAACCAATATAAGTCTCTAAGCCTCTTCAGTTAGGAAATTAAAGTTTAGGCCCACAGTCCATTAGGGTTAAACCTAAAATAAATTATTAATGATCCTATTTCTTTTAGTCAGAAACTCATTGGTGTCTAATTTTTCAGCTTCAGATAACAGTGGCACCTTTCTAGACATTCCTGAGATTCGCGAAACAGAAAGGTTACCTGAATCAAATTAAGTTGGTAAGTTTTGCATAGAAATCCTACTAATTTTTTTTGTATATATAGATTATTAGGAATTATTCAGTAACTCACTGACAGTAGAAATATTAATTCTCATAGGAGCCAGTAAGGGCATTCGATTATCTGATTTAGTCAGTCAAAGTTCATATTGAGAGGTGTGTAATTGGAATCTTCTTCACTTTGATCTCATCAAACATATAAAAACTATATATTAATCTGATTTAAAGAGATTAATTGATGAGAATTTATTTTGTGAAAATAAGTATATTTTCTATTTTTAGGGGATGTTTAAAAAAAAATTGAGTGACATGTTTTTATTATGATGTTTAGATTTTCATGTAAAAAAAAAAGAAAAAGAGTTTAATGTCATGTTTCAGTACATGTTTTGATTTTTAAGCAAGATGGAAAAAGTTGAAAAAAATGGAGAACCAAACTATAGTTGTGTCTCGATTTCCATGTAAAGATTGAATTCAATATTAGACCGGCCAACATGTCTGTATTTACCTTGAGCCATAAATTATTAGTCAGTGGCTTGGATATATTATTTGAAATTTGAGTTATTTTTATTTGTTTGAAAGTCAGTGATCGAAATTATTTTGCTTCTGTGAATGCATTAAAAATATATAAATAAATAAAGTTATTTTCTGATGTTAAAGAGATTTGGGGGTTATTCCTTTTATTCACTGGGCTTTTAGTTCACTTTTACTCACCTTTGCATATTCAAAAGTGAGAGTGACTGAGATTTCGACTACTATTGGAGAATTCGAAAGCTACTATTATCATAGGTTTGTTTAGATGGATTCCTGTTTTGGAGAAATTCAAATTTAAGTTGAATCGTCTTTTCTATTTGTGAGATTGAACTTTAGAAAAGAAAAAAAAATTTTAGGGCCATTATTTATACAAAGGATATTGTTTTTGTTTTTCGTTTGAGGCCTATGACTTGGGAAAAAATACCTTACAGGTTCAGCAATATCTCGTCTTGGTTTCGGGGCGTGATAGATAAGTTCTCCATAACTCACCATCCTTTCCAAAAGAAGTTCTGAAACTATGACACGACTTCCCTACGATCCCTGTAGGATTTGAGGTAGCCTTGAAGCCACAGTTTCTGAGGCAAGTCTTTCATTGGTCTCTTGGAAGGAGCTGAATGTTTCAGGTTTGGAATTTGCTCTTACGCACGGCTCCGAGCATCAGCTAGATTTTGATGTAATACACAATTCAGTTCTACATGGACGTTCTCATGTTGTAGACTGTTCCAGTATGATTCCAATATATTTTTCATTTCAGGGAAGTTTTATATTGTTTCCCACAAACGGCAATAGAAGTGATGGAACTCAAAAAGACCTCCGGCTCATCCCATTGCAATGAGGCCTGAAAGAACAATCAAAAAATGTAAGAACATTAAAGCGGGCTATCGCCCTGAGGATAGCTCTGACGATCAATTCAGGATAAGAAGTGTAAGATTGTATGAAAACCAAGAGATCTTTGCCGGTGATTAGTGATCATCGTGTCCTTTAAGATGGAAGAAATCCATTCAATTATTTGAGGAGTAATTACCTAATAGAAATTCTGGATCCCTTGTAATTTGATATGTTTGAAAGAATATATCTTGTTAATCCAATCATGATTATTGTTGGAATTTAATTATTTGAATGTACTGTATTATGTCACGTTTCTCAAGGAGTCTAGGTGATCATTAAGTGAACATTCTGAAGTGTCTAGGAATCCTCGAGAGCTCTCTAGCGACCTTGTAGATGGTCCAATGACTCTGCAAACGTTCCAATTATCTTTATCTTTGTCATAAGATCCAGACCCAAAAGTCATGGATCTTAGTGAGATAATTAGATTTCGTGGATGAGAGTCTTGACATTTGTGAGGTCATGTTGACTTATTTTTATAGACCTTTAGGGGTGTAGATCCAATGACAATCTAGATCTGATCTTCACTCCTTGATTGGGTTTATGAGCATTCAAGTAGGATGTTTCGGGCTATACCCATTTGCCCATCAGAAAGTGAACATTCAATTTGAAGCATGATTTGTACCATTAACGACAGCATAGATGGGCGTAAATGGCGCACAATTAATCACAAGTTCTATCCAATTTTCAGCTTTTTCCCTGCACTTCACTTTAGTTTGTTTGGCTATCTTCAAAGTTAATGCTAAAATGTATGACCGAAAAAGATAAATATTTATTCAAAGTAGACATTTTTTATTTAACACTAATTAGTGATCATTTGGAAAGTCAATTGACCACTCAAAAAAAATTCATCCATTGCTGGTAAACAATTAAAAGCTTTATTAAAATTTACTGCAGAAGTTTGATATCTCTTTTAGCCATCTTTTATTGCAACACTAATTATTGACAATTTGGTAAGTCAGTTCACCACTCAAAAAAAAAAAAAAAAAAAAAAAAAATTCATCCATTGCGGCAAGATAAACAGATGCAGAGGAGGGACTGCCTCAATTGGAGACGACAGAAGCGAGGGCCAAAACCATGAAGGAGATTACGATGAAGCAGCTGCAGCGCCAAGTGTCTATGCAGGAAACTGAGGAAATAAGAAGGAGAAATCAAACAAGCAATATAATATCCCTGTGTTAATTACTAATTTACCACATATGTTGAATAAGTTCGTTTGTTGTTTGCATGTACAATTTCTGTGAAATTAGTCTTTTGCTAATTCCGTTTCATTTGAAAATAAATAAAATAGATTAAAAAATGAATACGACGAAAAATAAGTCTTCTACAATAATAATCCCGTTTCCTATTTCTAGTATTGTTATTTTTATGGAGTTATTATTTTTAGAGAATCCTATCAAAATAGGTCATCTACAACTGTAATAAGTTTTGCCCATTTGAAAGGGCATTAAATCAAATAAAACCCTAAGTCCCTCTTCTATTGTATTCTAAGGTTTTAGACTTCCTTTGATGAGTTGAAATATTTATTTTTAGCCCATCTGATTTGATCCTCTGCTGGGAGTCATAAAAGGTAATCTCAGTGATTTTATGACCAGGCACTTGCAACATCTCAGCTAGCAAAGGAAAAATCCAACTATTGTAATCTTGTAGCTTATAATAAGTTTAGGATTATATATCTTCAGCTCGAAAAGAATTGTTAACAAAGAAATTGTAATGGGAAGCCAGTTTTCGAACCCAAAGGAAGATCAACCATTATTTACAAGGAGTGAAATTAATGCGTTGCTCTCACAACTATCGGCAGTACTCAGAATAGGACTCCTAGAATTAATTATGGCTTGTGGAACTAAGGCATGAACAGCAGATGGCATATATCTATTATAACTATAGTCTGTCCAAATACTGGGATATATTAGATCTCCACCACCACCATAGTCTATAATCAAGAGCTAATGAAATAGATGACAACATAAGACCACCAGATTCTTTAAGAGTACAAATTTTCTTCCAAGATCTTCAATGCTTCTTGAGAATATCCCTAACATATTCCATATTCTTTTCAATGTTGAAGAGAACCTACTTCGGGGGATTAACAGCAGGTAAGAGGGAGACCACCTCCAAAAGACAGATTTTTGTGCTGCCTACTATTGATCAGATTAGAGACATAATCAATTAGAGGTAGAAAATACGAAGAGAGTCTACTAAGATAAAAACAAGGAGGAAGCTCCTATGAAACTCTTCACTTTCTGTATTTCGGCAGCGTGTGTGGTGAAAAATTTGGAGTGACAAAGGAGCTTTTACCATAATTGATTTTCTGACCAGAGCCAGTTTCATATTCATGAAGAAAGTGAAGGACATTATCTGGACTCCGTCTGCAACTATTTGTGAAGATAATAACCTCATCAGCAAAGCTAAGATAAGCGGTAGAGAGAGCCTGGGCTGAAGATTAGGATCAATATATTTATTACAAGCAGAATAATTTAAAACACTGAACAAAGCCATATCAGCAACGCTAATGGAGAGAGCGGGTCACCTTTTTAAACACCTAAAAATAACAAAAAAACCATAAGGTTTCTCATTAATAAGCATGAGGAATTTATTAAACAAGAATTTCACACTTTTGTAATCTGCAAATATTTCGTGTACTGCTCCATACAAGTGAAGAATATAGCAGCCAATTCCAAATGATGAGTTGGGTCAATCTCTTCACGGGGTCTCAATTTTCTTGTTGCATAAGCTATTACTAGACTTTCTTGAGCACAGTTCCTAATCCTTCTTTAGAAGCATCAGGGTATAATTCGTACTTCACTGCTTCTTTAGGAATGGCCACTACATGCGTCGTAGTCAAGCTTCATTTTGACTTCTGAAAACCTCTTTCACATTATCACTCCATTGACAAGGCATTCCTTTTCTTGTCAATTGCGTAAGTGGTGAAGCTGATGTAATTCTTGAGATGAAGTTTATCAAATCATTATCCCATCCCTGAAACACATCAAATTGGACATTAGTTCCCAAGAGTCATTAAGTGATTTACACTTCATTAGATTGACCTTTGTTGTTAATCAACATACAACCAATCTATGATTCGGTGGACTAATCAAAACCTTAAGCCAAGTTAGATGAAGAGTCCTTAATGAAGTCTTTCAAGAATAGAAGAAGTGTTCATGTCAAACTGACACACACGATCATGTTTGATTTGGAAAAGGTTTCACTCAAAAGAGTTTAATTGTTTGTTATGATTCAAAAGTTGATAATAAATTACAAAGATAAAGATAAGTACTATATATAGTTCTGAACCCCTAACAAATCATAAGATTTTGGGACACAATTAATGGCAAAGTTAATGAACTTTCCAGCTTTTTCCTTGCACTTCGCATTGGTTTGTTTGGCTATCTTCAAACTTAATGCTAAAATGTATGACCGAAAAAGATAAATATTTCCTCAAAAAGTAGTCATTCACTAATTAGTGACCATTTGGAAAGTCAATTCACCACTCAATAAATAAATAAATAAATAAATCATCCATTACAGCAAGATAAACAGATGCAGAGGAGGGACTGCATCAATTGGCGACTACAGAAGTGCGGACCAAAACCAGGAAGGAGATTACGATGAAGAAGCTGCGGGGCCAAGTGTCTGCAGGAAATTGATTAAATAATATCCCTGCGTTAAATACTAATTTATTAAATATGTTGAATAAGTTCGTTTGATGTTTGCATGTACATATGTTTGATGTTTGTGAGAAATTATATAATTTCATTTCATTTGGAAATAATTAAAATTGATTAAAAAATTGATACGACTAAAAATAAGTCTTCTACAATAATATGCCTGCTTCCTATTTGTAGTATTGTGCAGCTCATTTTCGTTGAAATATGGCCTCTGAATGTAAGATAATTAATAGAAATTGTAAAAAGTGGCATTCCGGCAGGGTGGGAACAATTTCAGTACTATTGGTTTGTCTATACTTGAACTGTATTGCATTCTCTGGTTTTGCAAATTGATCTATCATGGGACTTTTCTATGTTTGGAGATTAAGTTCTATCATCATCTTACCTTTTCTTTTTCTATTTTTATGCAATGTCAAAGTAGTCTCTATATAACTTGATGTTTGTTTCAACGAGTGCCTCCTCCAACTCTTTTGTTTGGTCTGACTTCAGTACTTTGCCTCAAAGGATCGAGGGTCTTTGTAATGTGCATTTGGTGGCTATTCCTAGTATCTGGATTTTCTAGAATCTCTTTCCCACCTAGTTAAGCTTGTCCATCTTGTTTGTAGAGATTATGAAATCCTTCTCATTGCACTATTGATTATTATTATAATAAATTGGTTGGGGTCTAGGCCAAACCCCCATCATTTTGACAATTTTAAAAAATGTTTGTTTCACCGAAATGGAGTAAAGAGGAAGGTGTTTTATCTATGAAAGTCCATTTTGATCCGCTATTTATCAATTGTTACTAACCAATTGCTCCATCTGCAATCTGTATCATCTGAAGGAACTGCCTTGGCAGGCTACGATTCCATTAGGTGTGCTTGATCCGTGGCTTGAAAATAGATCATTACTCTGAATTTTAACTGACAAGAACCTCCATGATCAATGGTTTCTGAATGAACAAATAGTCGTCTATGATGTGGCGGTGACAGAGATTAAAATCTCATAAAATCTACAATCGGCTGAACGTTTCAATTTCCTGAGCTATTCATCCGTTAATTGAATTGGTTTGACTGGGAGATCTGGCTGAAGGTTTTAGTTTCTAGAGCAATTCCTCCGTCAATTGAATTGGTTTAGATAAAAGGTTTTGGCTGAAGGTTTCAGTTTCCTGACCAATTAATCCATCAATTACATTGGTTTCGACCATGAGATTTGGTTGAGGGTTTCAATTTCCATAGCAATTTCTCTATCAATTGAAATTGGTTTCGATTCCAGATAAGCAGGTTAACCATGAGTAATATCTTAAATTTTGAAAGTGTTCGTCTTAGCCATTAATTTCTTTATGTTGGGGTCCATGCTCATTAGTGTTAAAAATTAAAAATATATCATAGTCATCTTTCCAATGTGAAATACATTTCTTCTTGTCAAAAATGTTAGGCATGTTTGGTATAATTCCCTAGTCAAGAATGTTAGGCATGTTTGGTATAATTCCCTAGTCAAAAATGTTAGGAATGACTAGTAAATAATTGTAGAAATAGTTGTTGAAGAATGGCTATAAATAGAGCCATGCTTGTGGAGAGTTGAGAAGAATTGTGTAGAGTTGAGAAGAGTTGTGTAGAGAATTGTGAGAGCAAGAACCTAGAGAGAGTTCTTGGAGAGATCAAGAACCAAGAAAGTTCTTGAAGTGAGAACTTAGAGAGTTCTTTTTAGAGAGTTTTTGTAGGGATTTGTAAATTCCCTTATTTATCTATTCTTGGTGAAATAGAAATAATTTTTCTCCCTAAATTATTGTTCCTTCCATCTCTATAGAATTTTCTTTCTTCTCCAACAATTGGAATCAGAGCGGGTTTGATCCTGCCAACTCTTATTTTTCGGGTTGTTGTTTTGGAATCTTGTGTAGCAAAAATTCTACCTTCACATTATTAAAATTATGGCAGATTTTACTATCTCTATTGATAAGCTCAATAACAACAATTATAGGTCATGGAGTACCCGTACGAAGTTTTACCTGCGAGGACAGGATTTATGGGATATCGTAAATGGAAGTGATACAACACCACAAAGGGAGGCCAGAAGCATAGACACAACTTCTGACAATTCAACCTCAACTCCTACAAGACCGGATGCTGCACCTCAAAGGCCAGTAACTGACTCTGATGCTTTAAAGAAGTGGGAGCTTAAAACAGGCAAAGCCATGTATGCTTTAACCGTAGCTGTGGAGGATGAGTTTCTACAGCGGATCAAAGATGTCCAGACGCCGAAGGAAGCATGGGACACCTTGGCTGCAATTTTCGCCAAGAAGAATGATGCAAAACTACAAAGGTTTGAAATTGAGCTTTTGTCTATCTCCCAGAGAAATATGTCTGTGAGTCAATATTTCTCGAAAGGGAAATCTCTTTGTGATCAGATTTCTAAACTAGATTCTGAAATGGTATCACACAAACCAGGATGAGGAGAATTATTATTCATAGATTGAAGCAGGAGTACAAGAGTATTATCACAGCAACTCGAGGTTGGGCCACCGAGCCAACTTTAGCAGATTTGGAGAATTTGCTAATTAACGAAGAAGATCTAGACAAACCCACATCTAGTCGATCAGCCAACGGTGAAGAGACGGCCCTTTTCACCAATAAAAGAGACACTACAAAAAAACACTATATATGCGGCGGCCTATAAGCCGCCGTATAATGTGAGAAAGTAGCCGCAAAATACTTTATCAGACGGCTTTTGAGCCGTCGACAATATTGGCATGGCAAAAAAGAAACAACGGAAAAATGATCGTCGTATAAACTATATACTAAGGTAAATTCGACAGTTAAAAATTGGTGCAGTAAAAAAACTATATCCGACACGAGGAGGATAAAAAATGTTATACGACAGTGTCGTCGTATATATTGTAGTATAAAA
>JAWZTD010016306.1:0-15418 GCA_035221335.1 Echites panduratus | reverse complement strand
CCCCATCAATCACCATCTAATTCTAATCTATCCTTCTCCTAATTCCTAAATACTTAACTGGATTCAGAGGAAGTGGAACATTCACGTGATGAATTCGGTATTCTCTCATGTGCATGAAAGGCTAAATGGATATTATTATTTCCAAGTGTGTTTCACGTGTGAAATTAGAAAAGAAGATGACACCCGCCCCATCAATCACCATCTAATTCTAATCTATCCTTCTCCTAATTCCTAAATACTTAACTGGATTCAGAGGAAGTGGAGGAAAGATTGCACGAGCACGATGTTTGTGTCCCTTGTAAGAATGGAAAAAGTAAATGTGATCTTTTCTCAAAATTTTAAAAGATTTCCCCTTTCCACAGGACTGATCATTTGGAGTCACATTACAATTCAATTTATTCACGGAAGATGGATTTTCTTTCATAGTTGCATGCAATATGTTATATTTTAAAATATTTTTGTCTTACAAAGATGTATAAATTCATCACTAACCTTTCTAACTACTTACGTAACTAAAGGTATCAAGCAAGTTTTTCGTTCTTGTAACTGAACCAATCTGATGAAAAAAATAAAAAATCATCAGGAACTGCATGAGTGCTTTCACTTTGCATTACAAGAAACTAGATAAATGGGGACATTATTTTGCTCTCTTAGGAACAGTATTTTGTTCATCTAATTAACTTACCGACCACAGGCCACAGGACACCTTTAATCTCTTTGAAGACCTATTTACTTCAGCCTCCTCGATTGCTTAGATATCAGAACATGTAGAAAAGACATGATGACTTTGCATCAGTGATTGAAAATTCTTGGTATCTTCCTCTCGAGAATAATGGGTTACAGTGTCTAGCCTCTAAATTGATTTGATTGAAATGCACTTGGAACAAAGAAGTTTTTGGAAGTATTTTAAACAATATCAAAATTGCAGAAGCTTGTTGCAAGGAACAAGAGCTTCTGTATAGGGATTCTCTAACAGAACAAAACTTCGAAAATTTTTTGCAAGGCCAAGGCTGATTTGGCTTTTCATTTACGGAATGAATATGGTTTTTGGAAGGAAAAGGCAAAGATTAAGTAGTTGAAAGATGGGTAGGGTAACACCTCATATTTTTCTAAACATTGGCATTCTGAGAAGGCAAAAATGCAAATTTCAAAGATTCAAAGTCAGCATGGAATTTGGCTCTCAACATGAAAGAAATTGAGAGGGAGGCTATCTGGTTTTTCTCATCTCTTCACACTGTTGATCAAGGATGTATGCAGAACCCAGTGACTTTCACAAGAGATATTCCCAAGCTTCTATCTCTAAAGGACAATCTAAGGTTGTCCTCTTTACCAACCATGGTGGAGATAATGTTTGTTGTTCTAGATAAAGACAACTCCCCAAGCTTAGATGGTTTCCTTGGATCCTTTTATCAAGATTTCCAGTACGTGATCTTTACAGATGTGGTACAGGCAGTTCAGGATTTTTGGGTCGGGGCTCCATTACCAAACCAAATTACAGCAACTCAATTTGTGTTCTAATCCCGAAGAATTCTCATGCATCATCTTTTGCGAATTTTAGACCGATTAGCCTTTATAATTTCTCTTCAAAGATAATTGGTAAGGTGTTGTCGAATTGGATATCCACCTTATCGCCTAAGCTTATTTGCGAAATTCGAGGAGTTTTGTCAAGGGGATTACCATAACAAATATCATTTTACTTGTATCAGAGATGGTTTAATCACTAAACAAGCAATGTAGGCTAGGAAACCTAATTCTCAAATTAGACATGTTGAAGGCCTTCGATCGGGTGTCTTGGGAGTTCCTGTTTGATGATCTACGAAAATTTGGGTTCAACCAACATTTCATCAATCTCATTAGGAATTCTATTCACTTAATAAATACTCTGTCACAGTTAATGGAAAGGTAGTTGGTTTTTTCCTTTCAAGCAGAGGTGTCAGACATTGTGATCCCTTATCACCTGCTCTATTTATTTTAGCTGCCGAGGTTCTTTCGAGTGGCCTAAATCGTTTGCTGATTGAAGGCAACATGGGGGATTTTGTCTCTAATAGGCCGGGGTTCCTATTTCACATCTTAGCTTTCCAGATGATGTTATTATTTTCACACGTGGTTTGAGGAAAATTTTGACCATTTTGATGCAATTTTTGGAAAGTTATCAATCTTGTTCTGAACAATTGATAAATTATCCGAAGAGCTCTTTATACTTACCTAGCTCCACCCCTATCAAAAGAAGGAATCTTGTGAAACTTGTAACGGGTTGTGTCAATAGAGAGATTCCAATTATTTATCTTGGATGCCCACTCTACTTTGGGAGAGCCATGATCATCCATTTTCAACAGCTAATTTCGAAGGTTAAGGATAGAATTGAGGGTTGGCAAATGAAATCTCTATCAATTGGAGATATGGTGATTTTGATTAGACATGTTTTATCATCAATAATCACTTATATTTTGGTTGTTTCATGTCCTCCTTTACTGTTAATCAACGAATTGGAGAAGAGCTTTTCTAGTTTCTTCCGGGGAGCTTTAGATCTGGGCCCTAGAAAAAGTGGTGTAAATGGTAGCAAGTTTGCAAGCCTTATGATGATGAAGGACTGAATATACACTCCCTAAAATCTTTTACATTAGCTTATGATTATAAACTTTGGTGGCAATTTAGAATTAGGAACTCTCCATGGGTCAAGCATATGAAAATGGAAGTATGATTTTCAGCTTTGGAAACCGTTACAAAGGAAGGGTTCAAGGGAGTGGCTTAGACTAAAATCAATAGCCACAAGTCGAGTGGAACACATTTGTATACAATTGAATAACAGTGATGCATCTTATTGGTACGAGAACTGCCTGTTTAGTCTGAAGCTAATAATTAGAGTATAAATAGTAACGAATCATCAGGTGAAAGTGCAAGAAGTAATCGAGGGAGATAGCTGGAACATGGCTTTTCTGCAGCAAATAGTTTCAACAGACATTTTAGAAGAAATGGGATAGCTACCTATCCCTACAAGTGGTGATAATAAAATTATTTGGAGACCCAATAAATCAGATTCATTCACTATTGCCTCTTGCTTTCAATTAGATGATGCTAACTTTGAAAATGACAAGCATCTGCAGATTTGGAAAAAACCTCTTCCATTATCTTGGTGTATTTTTATGTGGAAAATGCATCAAGGGTTTTTGCCAGTGGATAATATTCTATGCAGGCTGGGTTTAATATGGTTTCAAGATGTTATTGTAGTCTTAGTTTAGAGACAATGGACCATTTATTTCAGGCATGTAACATTGCAATGGAGGTCTGGGAATTTTTTTCTTATCGGATGAGTTTAACAACGGTGAGAAATAATTATATTTGGTGGCTGGAAAATTTCTCTAGCCTCGATTACATGGTTCTATTAATTCCTATTTTGGTATGCCGAGAAATCTGGTTGGCCACGTGTTGTTTTGTGTACGAGGGGTTGATGAGCAACAACAGGAAGATCATTCATTTAGTTATCCATAAGCTACATGAGCTGCTCCAAGCCTTCCCTAATAGTGAAATAGAGAATTTTTTGCACATTCCTTTCTCTAGGAAAGTTTCATCTTAGCATTGGATTTATCTCCAAATAATCATTTCTTGTATAATTTCTTCTTCATTTTAATAAACTGGTAGGGGTTTGCCTTATCCCCAGCCACCTCAAAGCTATTTAAAAAAAAATTAACTTATCGATATTAGTTAAATGTGTCATGGTGCCCCAAATTTTACTTCTGACATAAATGCCTAGCGTCGGTGGTTTTAAATAGGGACACATTTTATGGGCGACTATTTATAATTAGGGACACTATTATTAAAAACATCTCCAAATGTAATTTTTGTAATAAGTTGATATAGTTTCTAAAAAAGGTCCTGAATATTTTCTGAAGACACAAAAAGCATCTCAAATATTTAAATCTTATCTCTCTTAATTTATTGGGAGACATTAATAAAGCGTCTCCAATATTTTAGATTTTTTTATTATTTTAGGAAATTTGGAATTTTTTTAATTTTTAAATGAATTAAACCTAATAACAATGATATACCAATTCTATTTTGAAATCACTGTACAACAAAACTATGCAAAAAATAATATTATTAATATGTAATACATCCTTAGCTTAAGAAAAGTTGGTGATTCCTCGCCATTCTATTACTATAGGAACGAGTTAACAACAAGAACAATGTAAATGGTACTAACTTAAAAAAAATGTCATCAAAGTATGCTCCTAAAATATTTCCAATGCTTCAAAAAAGGACTATCCGAATGTACAATTGTCTTATCATCGTAAAAGTTAATTTCATGCCAAAATTCTCCATGTATTTGTGTTGCAAATAACTGGAAAAAAAAGGTAATTATCAATCAATATTAAATATTAAAACATGGATATTGGCATTGGAAGAGAATTATATATATATGCACAAGGAAATAAGAAAATATATCGGTGAAGCATAAGACACCAAAATAAAATTATCATAAAAGATACCAAATAAGATAATAGCAGAAAATAACACTATATATATAATCTTACAATTTGATTAAAAAAAAACTATATCCTGAAAGAAAGAAAAAAAAAAAAAAAAGGCTTTCAAGTTTGCAAATAGTAAACCGAGAAGAGATAAAAAATTAAAGGATGAATAGCCGAAGATAAAATCAGAGGTAAATTTCAATGACAACTTTATGTAATGTTAACATCGGATTCAATGGAGATGTTGAATGTTAAAAATCTCATAAACATGCTACAAAGAAAATCAAGTTCATCGAGATCCTTCTGATTATGGTCTCTAACTCTCATTGTCTAACAATTTTCAGAAAAAAAAAAAGAAAGAAGAAGATAATATCTTCATGGAAACTTAAACTGAAGGGACAATATCTCATCCCCTCCAATCCAACCAAAGAGGAATACATAGCACATTTTCAACACCAGAAATGTTTCTCTTATGTTTCAGAAGAATTAAGGAAAGACTTTATAATGAATTAAACATAAATAAAAAAAAAAGCTAAAAAAGGTTTTAAGTATATCATGAAACACTAATTCTAGTCCAACTGTCTTAAGTTGACAACCAGGCATAGTTTTCACATACATCTCACCATAATCATGACTAGCATAGTTAGTTTTATTCAACTGGAGTAGACAACCAATTTGGGTAATTCAAAGTATTCACTTACATGCTAAGCTGGGTTGTCCATATCTGAGAAACAATTATCTTCAAAACCAAAGAATTGGATGCAACGAAATAAAATATATCACAAATTGGTTATTAGAGTTTCCAAACTTATTTCTGAAGCAAAAGAACTAAAAGTAGGCAACCTTGTTTCAATTTAAAGTAACCAAAATGCAACAACAAATTAAAAAATACTTGAGCTCTGACTCCCATAAGTCCAGCAATGTAACAGACATAAAGACAACTCAACATCATGCTCTCAAAAAGTGTGGACATCAGACTTTCCATCTATAGCGAAAAGAAAATATTAAATAAGATAAAATGGAAAGGGAAATCTTCAAACCATACTTCATAAAAAACTCTACAGTTAGTTAAGTTGAGTGTGGCTAAGCATAGTAGTGATCTGAATTTTGTATTTAGGTTTTTTCCTTCCTCTAACAACTGATCTCATGAAGAAAAAGACTGCAATTCAAGAAGAGAATCAAATTGATTTCATGGCAAGAACAAGTTCTTAGTCTTGAAATGTTCTTAGAATTTAAAAATCAATATTTTCACTACCTTTCCTTTTCCAGTTCCTAGTTTCTAAAATCATTTTTGTAGCTCTTAGATTTCATAAATATATAGAGTAATAAAATAAACAACTTACATACATGTGCGGATGATGGACAGTCCCCAATCCTTCTAGTAGTGAAAATAATGTATTTATATCATTCACTTGAGCTTTCATGGCATCCATTTGAGACTCGTGGTTAAGTTGCATAGCCTCCATATATACCCTTCATATGTTCTTGCTCTTCCCTCAACTTTTCTGGAAATTGTGATTCCATTTTTTCTCTCTCATGGACTAAAGTTTCATTGACACGAGCTTGCACAAGCTACTCAACATTATCATTTCTAGAGTCCTAAAAGATTTAGAGGACCATATATACTTTCTTTGTATTGACTCCAAGACCATAACCAACTACTCGACCTCATATATTTGGCCCCATTGATACTATGAAAGCATGCTCTTCTATGTCAACAAGATTAGAAGATTCATTACAATTTATTGTTTGCTTTGCAATTAAAGCATTAGCCTTATCCTACATGCAAAATGAAAAATATATCTCATTACAAAAATCCCAAATCTCAAAATAAGAGTAAAAAAATGATGTTACAAAATGTAGTAAAATGAGGGTGAAGATTCAGGGGGAAAAAGGCATTCTAAATTGCAAGAAATTAGCAACTGTTTGTTAAACTAATAATACTGAGATACCAAAAAACTAAACTAATTAACTAAAGAAATCATCTTGAATTATAAATATTAATCATACCATAAACTCTTCAGATGTTTAGTTTATGAATCCCAATTCCTTATGCTTGTGACCCAATGAAAACCATTAAAGCACGGTAGGTTTTCTTTTATTCTTCTTTTTTCTGCTATTAGAATCACAAAGGTACAAATGTAAAAATAACAAAAAAAAGTACCATTGAATATAAATTGGCAGTAGTGAATATAAGAGTATATAATACAAATCTTCATTTTCTTCTAGCAAAACTTTGGGATCCCAATGTGTGAGGAGCCATGTTGTGTTCACGTGCTTTCTTTCCATTTTCAGATAATAAATAAAAATTAAGAAAAAGTATTAAGTATTTTAAACATGAAAAAGGCATAAAAATTCTAGTAAGATATTGAATTTTAATACCTTACTTTCACGGGTAAACCAATATTTCTCAAGATCAATCCATTGTTGAGAAGGAACTTCATTTGTACTTTTTTTGCAATTTCTTCCTCTGTCTTTCCATCAAGCACGTATTTACCTTTCAAATAATGCTTGAAGTTCCTCCATTTTTTTTGCAGTTGATTGTAATATCCAATTATCATTTTCAGCATTTGATGGTACCACACACTTGTCCTACACAACCAAAACATTAACACAACAAATATACATAAACAATAATAGTATATAAAGATAAGAATGAAATGAACTATTAAAATTTTTACCCGCGTTAATCAAGTATTCCCTTTTTGAATGTAGAAGGCATTCGATGCCAGTCTATGTAGTTTAAAGGGCACGAGTTTGTCCTTCGTGCTACTATTCCTAACCAGCCGCCTAATAAACTGGCCTCCCTTATTTTGTGGCTTATGGAAATTATTACACTCAACAACAATGCGTTCACCATTCCTCAAGATCCACCCATCTTTTGCAAGAAAATGACCGCTTTGGACTCGAGTTGCTCCTTCCGTATCTAAAGATATACATTTACTAGTCATGAAAAATTAGAGAAAAGAATAATTAACAATAGTAGGATTTCAAAAAAACAAATGTTGAATTATGAGATCATTATCCTCCTCATGAATATATGGATCATCACAACTTATTGGATGTTCATGATTGTTCTCTGGAATGTCATAGCAATCCTCCATAGCCTCGATAGTGGAAGGATTGAGGAACTCCATTGTACTGAAAATAAAAAACACAAGCAAATATCCAACACAATTGTAAAAATGATAGGGTTATAACCGATCTTTAAAAAACATTGAATAGTAAGATGATAAGAAAGCATTCATATCCATGACCATAATTTATCAAGGGCCTTTGTTTAGCTTAGATACAAGACATAAAATTTTGAAATCTAAAAAGTGGCATAATATTGTCTCCAAAAAGAAAGGAATTATTAGCAGTTACGTAAATCTAAAATGCTGGAAGAAATAAGATTTATTATCCCATTTTAGATCACATATTGTCACCTCTCTCAGAATCTAGCCTACTCCAACTTGTAAAATTATCTAAAGCATCATTATTAACAAAGTTATGAGTTTCACTTTTAGTGTAAGCATCATCATCACGTTCTTGTGCTTTGCGTCCCAAGTCATACAAATCCCTTCGCTTTGTTGTTACCACGAGGGACCATTCTGTCCTTATGGGATCCTGTACATAGAAAACTTGTCTCGCTTATGATGAGAAAACAAAAGCATCATCATGTAATTCGCTCCCTGTGTGTACTAGTCTAGAAAAATTAACTAGAGTCAAATCATTTGCATCTATCTTCAATCCCCTAGGAAACTTTACATCTACCTAGTGGAGGATCTATGAATCGTTCAAATGGGGACAAAATATAAATAAAAAATTCTTCAGATATTCGCGCTTTCCTTAACATTATTAGAAATACTATAAAAACAATGTCTTATATAGACCAAGATTAGTGACAATTTATTAGGTGACAGTTTGATTAAGATTTTCTTGAATTGTTTCACTTTGGTTAACTTCTTTTGTAAAAATAATAGTACAACCTTCATTTTGATTATGTTAAAATTCAATGTGAACTTGTTTAGTTCTCATAACAAATTTATCCATATCTGATGTATTAAAAGAATAAAAATTTGAAATTAATGATAGTCCAGCTGTAATCAAACAACAATTATTAGAAATCACAACAAAATCAAAACACCAAGTGAAGTAAAAGAAAATAAAACTAACTGGACCCAGTAATAAAATACTCCAAAACATCAAGTGAAATAAAAGAAAATAAAACTAACCCAACAATAAAATACTCGATCTTCAAAAAAATCATTCTTTAAAATTTAATTGAATAATGATTAATAAATTTATAAAAAATTAATAGGGGTCTAATAAATCTTTCAATGACAAAATAATATCTATAATATATATACTAATAAAACATTTTTCAAAACTATGGGGTCAATTTTATCACAAAATAACATAATGTTACATATATATATATATTAAAATATTTTTTCCAAAATGAAGGGGGGTACTTTGCCCCCAGGCACTATGGTAGATCAGGCCCTGCATCTACCCAATCACAATGAAAAAGAACAACCTTAGACTTTCCTTAATAATCCAATTCTACAATTTCCAAAAGTGTCACATAATATTTTTGGCCATCTGCTTCTACCATAACTCCACTATTTTGAGTTTTTTGAGTTTTCTCTCGATTTTTAGAATGGAGTTGAAACCTATTAATAAGAAAACGGTTAAAACTTTGAGCAGTATAATTTGATCCTTGAGCAAGGGCTATCATCTCTTCAGGACATTTCCTTTCAATCATTCTTGGAACCCAGATAAATGTCAACAAATGTTATAAAATCACACATATATAAGAGACATAGACAAGTACATACATAGGCCATATATAATTAATTTGAATGAATTAAATCTTCGATAATAGCTAATCAACAAATTTCTCAACAAGCCAATTATTGATTATCTTTTGGTAAGGTCGAAGATTTCAATTTGCTCGTCGATGAGCATTTAAGAATTCTCTACAAAACCATATGTCAATAGAGATTCTTTTAACATAAAATTACTTAACATGTTTTAGGTAGACAAAAAAGAATACAAACCTTCTATAAAGTTCCATGTGATCGCTATCGAGCAACACACACCAATGTGCTTGTGACAATGTTTTCTTATCAAGAATTATAATTTTCTCTTTCTCAATATACCGTCCCAAAGAAGAGAATACATAATTTTCTCCATCTGCAACCTCATAATTCCTTTGAGGCCGATTGAAAATTGTCTCCCCATGAGCAAGATATCTAGAAAAGAAAAGTTAAACATTCTTCTGTAATATATCCTTCAGCAATGGAACCCTCGGCTTGTGCTTTCTTACCAACACATGATTTCAACCGCACCAAAAACCTTCATAGAAAAAGGATAAGAACATTAATGTTAAATACAAGAAATTCAAAATTATCAGAATAATGTATAATATAATTAAATCTATCAAATGTAAACTCACTAACTTCTCAATAGGATACATCAATCGATATTGAACGGGTCCACCAAGTTTTGCCTTATTAGGTAAATGAATGATCAAAGGAGCCATAATAGTAAAGAATCCTAGGGGAAATAGTTTGTCCAAGTGACAAAGTGCTAATGTTGCCTGAGATTGCAAGTTATCAAGCTCACTAGGATTGAGAGTCTTGGAGCATATTCTCTTAAAGAATGATGACAACTCTGATATAGTAGAAACAACAACATTAGACATAATAAAATCTTAATGCAAGTGGAAGGATGTCTTGCTTTAGAATGTGGCCATCATGAGATTTAAGATTCAAAAGTTTGCTTTCTTTCAAGTTAACACATCCAGATATATTAGAAGCATACCCATCAAGAACTTTTAAATTTTGAAGAACTATAAAAAATAAATCTTTCACTCTCAAAGACATGTTGTAGGCTGCCAGCTTTAAATATGTTTTCCCATTTTGGATGACTTTAGGATGAAGCTCATGCCTAATACCCATGTCTTGCAAATTCAGTAGTGCTGTTAAATTGTCTTTAGTCTTTCCTTCCAAGTTTAGCAATGCACCAAGCACATTACCACACACATTCTTCTCTATTTGCATTACATCTAACTTGTGAAGAAGCAAATTATGCTGCCAATAAGGTAAGTAGAAAAAGATACTCTTTTTCTTCCAAATTGATTGCTCCCCACTAGTTCCAAATGTGCCATTATGTTCATTGTTTTGTAAATTTTCTTTCTTATCCAACCTATCTGCTCTTTCACTAAAGCCATCTGTATTCTCGAACACTCCATTAACTTGGATTGTAGTTTGAGAAGCATTTTCCCTTGCCCTCTTTTTCGAACTTCAAGACATCCCATATACATGATTTAATAAGTCAACTTGTTTGAAGACGTCGACTCCTGACTCCTGAAGGTGGCTCCAGAGGTGGTCTCAATTCCAAAGTCCCATCAAATTGATCCTTTTGATATCGAAAAGGATGATTTGGTTCAAGCCATCTACGATGACCTATATAAGAAAATTTCCTTCCATGATTCAAACACTGAGAATGAGTTGACTTCTCACAACGTGGGCATGCAATTCTTATTTTTGTACTCCAACCAGATAAGTTTGCATATGCTGGAAAATTGTTAATTGTCCACATAAGAGCAACCTTTAACTTAAAATTCATGTTGCTATAAGAGTCATGTGCATCAATCCCTTCCCATAAAATCTTTAATTCTCTAATTAATGGCTGCAAATATACATCAATATCATTACCAGGTCCCTTTTCCCTTGGGATAACCATCGATAGAATAAGGGATGGTCTTTTCATGCAAGTCAAAGGTTCCATATTATATGTCATTAACACAACTGGCCAAGTACTATATGTGGTACTCATAGTTGGAAACATATTAAATCCATCACCAGCTAATCCGAGTCTCACACTTCGAAAATCTAAGGAAAAACTAGGATACCGCTCATCAAATGCCTTCCATGCACCCACATTTGCTGGGTCATAAAATCCCATTCTTTACACGTCCTTCTTCATGCCACCTCATTAAAGCAGCAATTTTAGATGATTTGAATGATGCTTTAAGCGAGTTATTAATGGAAAATAGCAGGTATTCTCTTATTTGGTACCACAAAATTTTCATCCTCTATATCATCATTCTCAATTTCTTTAGTGGATACCCACCTTGACCTAATACATATGTCACAATTATCTCCATCCTTTCCGTCCCAAAATAACATGCAATCATTTGAACAAGCATGGATATTTTCATATCCAAGATCCAGTTCCTTGAGTAATTTTTTATCTTCATAATATGTTCGCTATGCAAATGCCTCAATAAGTATGTCAAGCAACATAGAAATGGATTTTCCAGACCAACCAGTTAGAGCCTTGAGATGACACAAACTTAATATGAGAGATAAGTTAGAGAAATTTTCACAACCCAAATAGAGTGGTTTATCGCAATCTTTCGTCAACTCATCAAATCGAGTAAAACCTTTATTGACATGTTCATTACTTCTAGTGAGTCAGTAGAAGGAACAACTTCACTGAATGCTTCATCTGGGCTATTCATAAGAGCATCTCGAAGCATTTCTCTCACGTAATTAGCTATAGTAATGCCTATATTGGATGTACCTTGGCTACTACTAGGAGATGTACTAATTGGAGTAGTTGATGAGAACGAGTCTACATGGAAAACCCAGGTTGTGTAACGATATAAGAAACCATTCCATGCCAAGTGATCTTCCACCACATGTGGTTCATGTGAATATTTATTATAGCATCTTTGACAAGGACAAACTATTTTACCATCAACTAAAGCATTTTCTGATGCAAATCTAATAAAATGCTCTACACCCTTCCAATGGATGTGTTCTCGGTCTTTCTATCCAGGATTTATCCATAGATATGACATTAGTTTATATAGCAAAGCATGACATAAGTAACAAACAAAAGAAAATGTTATAAGTTACCACCATATTCATTCATATATAACTTACTAATAAATATCAACTTAAAAAATACAAAAATTGGCTCACAATTAATTCTTTAAAATTTCTAGGTAAACTTGATAAATAAATTCATTAGTTTGTTGCTTTTGTTCAACAAACACAAAAAGATCACACAATTATCATATGACTAAACCATACAAATACCTTTTCAGAATTTAATATCGAAACTTAGAGAGTGCTAAAGTTACCGATTTATCCTCTTCGTTAATAACTTGAGAAGATTCCAAATATTATCTGATATATAATGAAAGCAACATTAGGTGACCTTTTTATTTGTTACGTACAAGGAAGATGATGCTGCCCTTGTACACTGTTGTGCTGTCTGTTGTAACAACAAACAACATAAATTCCAATGATCAAAGTAGATAAAGTTTGGGCTATTTTTAAATCATTCATGCCAATATACTGATCAAATAGGAGTCAACTTGTTCAAGATTTCATCAATCTAAGACCTTTCAATTGAAGCTGAAGAAATGCTCTTCTTTTTTTTTTTTTTTTCTTTATCTTCTTTATAAAATTGTTAGTTCTATATTTGTAATCTTTAAGGTAGCTATTATATAACTTAAGTTTTAAGGTGATTTCTAGACAATAGGACCTAGTTCACTAAATATTCCACTTTTCATCAAGATTTAAACAACCATTTCTTTACCTAAAAGCCTAAAACATAATTGGTTTTGCAAGATTTAGTATCCAAAACACAATACTTCAAACATTTGTTCTTTTTTCACAGCATGAGAACAAAAAAGGTTTTCTTTAGTTTGTGGTTGGTTTTTCTTTAATGGCTTTGTTGAAAAAGGCAAATTATACAAACTTTTTCCCAAATCTAAAATCACTTGAAAAAGACAATTTTCTTTACAAAAACAAACTTCTTCCTAAATTGTGTCACAGCTACAAGAATTTATTAAATTTCAAAAGACTTCTTACCTTTCTGGAGTTCATAGAGTAGAGAAAATCATGGAGAAAACAAAACACAGACTGAATTGTAAATTATCCAGTGGGAGAAGAAACCAAAATTCAAGAGCAGTAGAGGGGAAGAGAGAATTTTCAACAGTCTCAGATTCATCAGTGCCCTATCTCTTTTTTTATTTGAAAGGTTTTTTCTTTTTTCTTTAAAGTAAATTTAAAAAAGCCTCCTTTCGTTAAATGTCTTTAGAAGTTTCTCTGTGACGAAAATATATTAAAATATCTATTTATTTTATTTTCTTTATACGTAAAAGTTTGACTTAAAAAAATAAGCTTTTTATTGTTTTCTTCTAATATACATTATATATTTAAAATATAGTAATTAAATTTCTTTTTCTTTATTTTCTAAATCAGAGACACAATTATAAATAGTGCATTAGATTTGGAGATGCTTCAAATAAAGTGTCTCTACCTAAAACGGTTAAGACATAAAGAAGTAGTGTCTCTAAATTAAAACTAAAATTGTGACATCATTCAGATTTCTTGAATTTTTATACAACTTAAAATCTTTTAGGACATTCTTAAACACTTCCCATAATTGCCAAAACTAATTCCATTTGGTCAGGTGTCGGCTGGACATTGCTTGGCGCTAGATGGAGCATTTGTTAGCCATGTTCCAGCTTTGTTTGAGAGTGTTTAATCCCATTTCTTCACTCCTCTTTTCAAGTCATTTCTTCTCCATTTGCTTGCAATGTTCCATGCCATTATGAAGTCGTTCAATAAATTTTTTCTTGGAACTTTCTTGGCATGAATTTGAACCAACTAAACCTTCATTCTTGTCGTTAAGTTTAGTGCTCTCAAACATGGCTTCGAACACAAGTAGTTTATCTTGTTTGAACATTATAGACTTCAATTCCGTCCTAATCTTGAAATGTTGATATTTGTGAGCCTTATTTCCTCGATGAATAGTACCTTCAAGATAGTCTTTCTTTGATGGCATCAAAATAGTTCGAACCAATGCTTGATAAGTTCCTTGATTTCCATCGCCCCCCCCCCCACTTCAAGAAGATTTCTCCTCAAATCTTCATGTCTTGAAATGTAGGCTTCATCATGATCAAAGCCATTTCAATCAAGGCTCCTTGAACTCCATCATTGCCCCTCACTTCAAAACGATTCATCCTCAAATCTTCAAATCCTACATTGAGAGAAGAAAGATTACTAACATTAATTGAAACATCAAAAAAATACTTACCACATAGTTCAATGCTATCAAAGGCTTGATAGATGTCTTTCTCCATGGAAGTCATTACACAAAAAGGCCTTACCATTCCCTTCTTCCAAGGTGGTGGTCTTTTTTTGATTGATATGTATTCATTTCCATCTACAATAAGCTCATTAGCAAAAACAATGGAAACGAGGAATACTATCCATTTTAAGCACCAAAGGAGCACAATTTCTTTCAAAGAATAAGCCTTAATTCTCAAAGCTTGATGCCCCCATAAAGTGTTGAACAAAATAACTTCAAAAGTTGAATTCATGCAAGTTAAGCTCAAAAAACACTTTCTTTTCAAAGCATACACAAGTCTTCCATCTAGATCACCAAACACATGTGTAAATCTAAGATGATAATGCTCACATATGTTATACTCCACATTACCAGCAAGATGGATAACAAAAAGTGAAATCATTGTTAGGAGCAAAAGAAAGTTGCATGCTATATTGTTGGGAGCTAAATTGACCTCATTTCATGCCATAATCTTGCCTAAAAAACATTTAAAAGAAAGAACCAAGAATACATGAAGAGATGGCTGGAAAATGGAAGAGAAAGGAAGAAAACCTAGGCTGTTCGGCGCCTGTAAAGCTTGATCCGGCGCTAGCCATTGCTTCACAAAGTTGCCACTGTTCTTCTAGTAGCAATCCAGTGCTCCTCCAGGAGACATGCTCGTCTCCAGCTTTAGTTGTCCTTCGCCAAGCAGTAATGGTCAGGTGCCCCGGATGTCCTCCTACCATCTGGTGTGATTCTTGCTTTTGTGAAGAAATCAAACAAACACACAAACCACACCAAGAAGAAAGGATTTCATCTATGGTTTA
>JAWZTD010016297.1:10530-21266 GCA_035221335.1 Echites panduratus | reverse complement strand
GATATCAACCAGGACTTTTCTCACCAGAAAGTCTCCTATTTGTAAGGAGATTGTAAGAGATTCCACTTCTATACCTCTAACTCTTTTGGACCTCCTTTCAATGGCATTGATTTCTCTCACAGGAGGTCTCTAGGGTTGCTCTTGAGGTCTCTATTCAGATGGAAATCCTACTTATGCTAAGAATTTTTGTGAATGACCTTCTTTAATCAACCTCTCTATCTTTCTCTTGAGGTCGAAACAATCTTTTATAAGGTGACCATGATCCTTGTGATATTGGCAAAATTTGTTCACATCTCGTTTTGCCACTGGAGACTTTAGAGGTCATGGAGGCCTTCAGAGGTATGGTTATCAGGCCATTAAAGATCTTCTTTTCCTTTTCTTGGGGTCCTCCTTATGGCGGGAGGTCCCTCCTATCTCTCTCATATGTGCTCTTTTGCTAAAGCTTTACCTCAGTTGTTTTGTCTACTAGGGTGTAAATCCAGGAATTCTCTTCTGGTTGCCCAATTTCTTTTGCCTTTATCAACCTCCTCCTCTGCGAGCCTTAATGCTACATACCCCCATGCAATCCTCGATTGAAGATGGTGATGTATATGGTGTCATTTTTTTGTTCAATTTCTATAGCCTGGTCATTGAAGTAACTATAATAGCTCCTGGTGTTCTCTTCGACCTTCTATTTGATATTGAAGAGGTGATTTATGTCCCTCTCACACCTCTTACTGCTCTGATGGGTCTTCAAGAATAGGTCTTTAAGCTCTTTCTAGCTTGTAATGCTTGCTGCTGGAAGTCCTTTGAAACAGGATTGAGCTTTTTTGGTCAATTTCAATCTGAAAGCTGTGCATTTTACATGGTCTGGGTATTCAAACATCTCCATATAAGAGATGTATTCATCAATGTGGAGTTGCGACTTTATGGTATCGTCATACTTTGTAGCGATCTGAGGGGGCTTAAACCAGGGGGGCAACTTTCTCATCTCATTTTGTCCACGAAGGGTGATCGTCCTGCAAGGTCTACCCCAGTTTGTGGATCATGACCTTCAACCTCTTCAGGGTTGCTATTAGGTGCTTTCTTTATCCAGTCACCCCAATGTTTCTACTCGCAATTTGTTCAAAGTGATCATTCTGAGGTAGGTCTCCAGGAGCATGTCCATGATAGTCTTTTCTTTGGTTTCAAGAGATAGCAGCTCTGTTTAATCTATCTCTCAAATCATACTGTTTGCCTGTACAAAAAGTTTCCTGAAGGTCTGTAGGAGGTATATCTCTTCTGCTATCCCTTTCACTATCTCTTGGATTTCTTTCTTTTCCATGAGCTTGAGATTCTCGTCACTGTCCAGTTTCCTCGGGTCCTCCACTAACATTCTCTGGCCTTTCCCCTCTTTGGTTATAGACTTCTGAGGGCCTCCTCTCATTGTGTTGAGCGTGAGATAGAGTCCTCTCTGTGGAGACATAATCTTTTCTATTTGTGAGATTTTCTAGAACATTTATCATTCTTTCTAGTAAATGTTTAGGAGGTGTGAGTTGACTTGTTGCCACATTCTCCAATTCATTTCTCTCATACTAGGTCTCGGTTGATCTTCTCGAGGGATTTGAACGAGTTTGCTCAGGACCTTTCCAAATTTTTGCCAATGTTCTGGAAGGTCCAGAACGAGTTGTTCTTAGATTCTGATTTGATGCTGAAACAGGGGCATCAACTAGATTTCCTTCTGGAAGTGTTTGCGAAGGTTCTTCTGGGATTGTTACTTCAATCTGCAACTCTGTTCTACGTGGGAGTCCAAGTCTTGCAGGTTGATCTCGTGTCATTGCGATTTATTTTTAGTTTAGGGACATGGCTTTTTGTAAGGCTTCCCATGGACGGCGCCAGAATTGATGGAGCTCGAAAGAGGTCTTCGGGTCACCACGTCGCAATGGCGCCTATAAAAACAACAAAGAGAAAAGATAAGATCACCAAAGTGGGCTGTCACCTAGAGGATAACTCCGACTATCCAATTAGTGCATATTGTATGGGATATCCGGAGAGAGTCAGTGACCTCTCCGTTCAAAAGTAACTACTCAGCTTAAGAGAATTCAGAGTAGATTTGCTTTCTATTTCTTATTATGGTTTGTAATCAAGCCAACCTTTTTGAGGATAGCTGATTCTCCTTGAAGTTAGAAGTAGTATCCTAATTGGAATCAAGTATTATCCCTTGTAATCTAAGTATATTGTTGGAAGTATATCCCGCTAAATCTTTTAATGATCATTTTAGGACATTTCCTTATGGGAATTTACCGTATTTCTCTAATGTGTTTGGGCGACTATGAAGGGTACATCCAGGACCTTTAGGACTCTTGTAGAGCTCGCTCAAGACCTTGTAGGTGCTTAGAAGTCTTTTAGAACTTGCTAGAACCTTCATGGTGGTTTAGTGACCTTCGGGGTGGTCTAGCGACCTTGTCCTAGGTCCATCGACCTTGAGGAGGCCCACAACGACCTTCATCTTTGCTGTAATTAAAGACTTGGTGGTCCTGGACTAGCTTTCAAGACCTTCATGAGGTATATTTTTGTATGTTTATAGACCTCCGTAGGTATGGACCAGGGGTGCTACAGTGTCCAAGTTGCTACATTCCAAAACTTGAAGTTTTGAGGACTAAACTTTTCAAAGAATGAGGGAATGATGAAGTCTATGGAAGGAATTAGGCTTCAAAGGATCAACATTTCAAGTATGAAGAAAGCTTGAAGACATTGGTGTTCAAGCATGAAGAACAACTTGATTTGAAGATCATTTTCAATGTGGAAAAGTTGATGAAAACAGAGAAGCTTTAAAGTCTTGGATTATATCATCATTGGAAGGGTTAGATAGCTTCATTTTATGTGAAGAATTTATCCAAGATGTTAAAGGATCAAAAGTAGATGAAAACTTGAAGAAATGGAGCTAAAATAATATACACAAATGTTGTGGAAAGGGTCCATCCGGTGCCCGCCAATTTCCAGGCCAAAATGTTTCAAAACAATGGCTATCCGGCTCTCTGTCCGGTGCTCTGTTTGGCACCAAATAGCTAGGATGTCCGAGCTGCTACAACAACTCTTTTTTTATATTTGTTTTTATTGTAATTTGTGTTTGGTTGAAGGAGTTTATTATGTCTTTTGACCTTAAGCACGAATTAATAGGTTAGATTAGGGTTGAATTACTATAAATACATCCTTATTATGTATTTTGATTGGACTTTATCAATCAAAAAACAAACTTTCTCTCTGAGAGCAAAACATGGAAGATTATATTGATCTTTTGGTTATAGTTTCTTCATGAACATCTAGGGTTCTTGAGAAACTTCTTTTGAGGCTTTCTTCACTTTGGTTTAGGGTGTTGAATTGTCTTTAAATTCATACTTGAACTTTTTGATAAAAATCTTGGGAACTTCTCTTTGTGATAGAATCCTTAGAATTGAGCCATTAATATGAGAAACTACAATTCATATTAATTGCGTTTTTTTGACTATCCTTTTGGTATCAGAGCTTAGGCTTTCATCAAGATTTTTGACTATCCTTTTAATTGCGTTCATGTGTTCATGTGCTAAAATCATGTTTTCTTCTTTGAATTCTCATGATCTTGTGATTGTTTTTGTTTTGTTCTCTATCTTTTGTGATCAATTGTTGTGTGGATCTAGCCTAAGGCTAAAAACAAGGGCTGGTTCAATTGTGTTTAATGTTTGTGATTACTTCTTCTACTTCTATACAAAGGAAAACTACAAAAAAAAAAAAAAAAAAAAAAAGGAAAGATCAAAGAAAAGAAAACAGAGCAAAAAAGAATTCTGAAAAAAAAAAGTGGTGAAGAAATTTCAAAATTAATATTTAATTGATGAATTTGAGTTGAAATCTTATATGATTTGATGAATTCATGTTGGAAGAAGGTTGTGAATGAAAATTGAAGTTTATTTGGCTTTATTGAAGCAAAATTGAAGACATATGATTGGAAAGTGTTGAATTGACATTACAGAGAAATTTTGTTGATCACAATTATAAGACCTAAATGTGTTTGATAATATGTCTTTCATCTATATCTTTTGAATTTCTCAAATATTTGATCAAAACCTTATTCTTCAATTCTAAACTCTTTGATTCTATAATTTGGTTACTTAAACTAGTTGAATTGAGTTTGTAGACACTTCTTGCATTCTTGCTTGAGTGGATGGCAAAGTTTCAATAGAGTTGATTAAGAACCATTAGCAAGTTCAAAGAGAGGGAAAAGGCTGAGAGAAGTGAGATCATTTGAGATAAGCAAAAGACATTCAAGAGAGCTATACAAGAGTGAAAGGTGAGGATATACATATTTCCCTATTTTCATGTTTGTTCATTTTGTAGGTGAAACATGTATAGAACATCTACTCAATCATCCTATTATGGAGGAAGATGGAGATCTGAGCTAGAATATGATGATGAAGAAGACAATAAAAGAGAAGACCTATTTGTTGTGAAATGTGTGGTTTATGAGCATCCTTGTTATATGGTGATTGCTAGTGGAAAAGGTGTGAATATGGCTCATCAATATTTGGTTGGTTAAGGCTTAATGCAAGGACCATCCAAATCCTTACAAACTTCAAGGAATGGATGAGAATGAAGAATTTATGGTTGAAAAACAAGTAGTGATTCCATTTTCTATTGTGGGTTATGAGGATGAAGTATTGTTTGATGTGGTACCCATGAAGGAAGGACACTTGTTATTGAGAAAACCACGGCTAGTTCAAAAGGGAGCTACACTTGATGACTAGGGTAGAAAGTGTGTCTTCAAGAATTGTAGAAAGAAGATGCATTTTGTCTCTATGTCACCAAACACTATTAAAAAGGAGCAAATGAGGTTGAATAGAGAAATGGAAATATTCTATAGATGGAAAAGAGAGATGACAACGACAAAAAGTGAAAAGACTCCAAGTAAAGAAAAAGAAGAGTTGGCAAGTGAGAAACATGAGAGGGGAAAATGTCTTGAGAAATAAGAAAATGAGAAAGAAAAAGAACAGAGACTCAATGAGGTAAAAGAGAAGAGGCAAGAAAATAAACTTGAGGACAAAAAAGAAATTGAAAGAAAAGAATTGAGTGAAGAGAAAGAGAGTTCATTTGAAAAAGAAAGAGAGAATAAGAATGCTTTGGTAAGGACATACAAAGATGTCTTGATTTCTAATCCTAACACAAATCATTCTTTTCCTAGTGTTCTTGTACCAAACTTTTAGGAATCTGAAAAATCAATCAAGGAGAAAGATGACAATGAACAAATGAGGATGAGCAAGACGCTACAATGGTACACCCTCATATCCACACTTGGTGACAAGTTGATGAAATTGGAGCAAGAAAGAATGTTGTCCATGGTGAGGTATGATGGTAGAAATGCTTATAAGGTTTGTAAGCAAGAAACTCTCTTTACATTTCTTATACATAATGATTCCTTGATTAAAGAAAACATGTCTTGTACTTCGTTGAGTATCGTTACAGCTTTCATGGATTTCAAAATTGTGAAGGAATCTTGTGTAAACCAATATGAATATGAACATGATTGTGTATTTGTGCTTAATGCTTTGAGACAAGTGGAATATGTGAAGGAATCTTACGTAAACCAATGTGAATACGAACATGATTGTGTATTTGTGCTTAATGCTTTGAGACAAGTGGACTATGTTGAATCCTGTATTCATGTTGAACCTTTACTTGAGGGTAATACTTTGTTTATGCCTACGGATTCTATGTATAACTTGTTCTTAGCTAAGCTTGATGGAATCATCTTTCATACACATTCATTTGTTTTGAATGACTTGGAATTCTTGTGGAAACACATTCTTGGAACTTACAGGAGTAGAATTTCTAAGTTCATCTTGGATGATCGATTGTGATGGATCTTTGATGTTGCCATTCTCGATGATAATTGGTATCTTTGTGGAGTAATGTGCCTATTCTTGAAAGATCCTAATTGCTTGACTATCTTGTTTGAAATGTATTTCATTGTGAGTAGAGGGAGAAATTCTAAACAATTGAATTATCACTCTATGTTGAGACTTGTTGAGAAAGCATATCACGTTGAGAATTTTCTTTTTAAGGAAGTCTTGGAACTTCATGATTTTCATACAGACATGAATGCTTGGTGTGTATTTCTTTTGTTGATTCTCAGATTCAATGCTTATGAGTTTCAAGATGGCATGCCTAGAGTTGATACTCTATGTGATCTTGAATGTCCCAAGCATGAAAATTCTTTGAAGTTGTTGAATATTGAGAATTATGACATGGAGTGTGTGAGATATGTTATCCTAAACCTTTGAATATCTTGTTTAGAATGCATGTTGTAGTACTACACATGAAGAAAACACCTAAGATTGTTGGAGAATGTTTGTTAAAATCTTATGAAAAGGTGTTTCATGATGATAAATTGTTCTTTAATGACATTGAAAATTCTTTTGTTGAAGAGGATAATGTGATTGTTAAGTGCTTAATCTCTATTTGGCATGTTTGGTGGAATTACATGAAGATATGGATTGTATTTTGTGCCAACAATAGAGAAATGTTGAGACTTTTGGAACATTTGTTATCTTTCCATGATTACAATGTTAACCATCTTGAGGATACATTGGAATCTAGCATATGTGAAAGTTATCTTATTGTCAAGCCTATGCATATGCTTGATGATTTAGATGGAAGACTTGTGTATACTTTGAAAAGAAAATGTTTCTTGAGTTTAATGTATCACAATTCTAGATTCGAAATTCTTTTATTCCATGCCTTACGGTGCATAAACCAATGGGATTTAAGAATTGTGCTTTGATGGCTAGAATAAAGTATTTTTGGAGCTTTACCATGCATGAATTCTATGTTTGAAAGTCTTCTATTTAATGCTTATTGGAGTAATAAACCAATGGAAGTTATGAGTTTCTTTCAATGAGTATATTGTTGATGAGAAGGAATACATATCAGTCAAGGAACGAGCACCACCTTGGAAGAAGGGAATGGTAAAGCATTCTTATGTTACACCTTCCATTGAGACACTTGATAAGTATTCTTGGAATATTTCTTCAATCAATATTAATGGCCGTTCTCCTTTTCCATGTAGGACTTGAAGATTCGAGGATGAATCTTTTCGAAGAAGGGGGAATGATGGAAACCAAATAGCTTTGATTGAAACTTGGACCTTTTTCTACAAGGATATAATCTACATTCCGAAACTTGAAGATTTGAGGACAAATCTTTTCAAAATTAGGGAATGATGAAGTCCAAGGAAGGAATCAGGCTTCAAAGGATCAACATTTCAAGTATGAAGAAAGCATGAAGACATTGGTGTTCAAGCATGAAGAACAACTTGATTTGAAGATCATTTTCAATGTGGAAAAGTTGATGAAAATAGAGAAGCTTTAAAATCTTGGATTATATTATCATTGGAATTGTTAGACAGCTTCATTTTATGTGAAGAATTTATCCAAGATGTTAAAGCACCAAAAGTAGATGAAAACTTGATGACATGGAGCCAAAATAATACACAAAAATGTTTCGGAAATGGCCCATCCGGTGGCCTCCAATTTCCATCTGACGCCTGCCAATTTCCAGGCCAAAATATGCCAAAACAGTGGTTGTTCAGAGGTTTGTCCTGTGCCGAATAGCTAAAGTGTCCGAGTTGCTACAGTAACTCTGTTTTTTATATTTATTTTTATTGTAATTTTTGTTTGGTTTAGGGGATTTATTATGTCTTTTGACCCTAAGCAAGAATTAATAGGTTAGAGTAGGGTTGAAATACTATAAATACATTCTTATTATGTATTTTGTCAAAAAAAAAAAAACTTTATGTCTGAGAGGAAAACATGGAAGATCAAATTGATCTTTTAGTTAGGGTTTCTTCATGAACATCTAGGGTTCTTTAGAAACTTCTTTTGAGGCTTTCTTCACTTTGGTTTAAGGTGTTGAATGATCTCTAAATTCATTAGATTGGTTTAGGTAATCCAATTCCTAGGTCAATCTAATACTAAACTTGAACATTTTGATGAAAATCTTGGGAACTTGTCTTTGTGATAAATCCTTAGAATTGAGCCATTAATATGAGAAACTACAATTCCAAGGAATCACATCAAGTCAGAGCACCGGACAGCCACTGTTTTGGCCTGGGCTCCGGATGGACCCTTCCCCAACATTTTTGTGCATTATTTTGGCTCCATTTAATCAAGTTTTCATCTACTTTTGATAATTTAACATCTTGGATAAATTGTTGACAAAAATATGAAGCTCTGTAACCCTTCCAATGATGATATAATCTATGTTTGTAAAGCTTCTCTATTTTCATCAACTTTTACACAGTCAAAATGATCTTCAAATCAAGTTGTTCTTCATGCTTGAACACAAATGTCTCCAAGCTTTCTTCATACTTGAAATGTTGATCCTTTGAAGCCTTATTCCTTAATTGGACTTTGTCATTCCCTCTTTCTTTGAAAAGATTTGTCCTCAAATCTTCAAGTTTTGGAATGTAGATTCTATCCTTGTAAACAAACATCCAAGTTTCAATCAAAGCTACTTGGTTTCCATCAGGTTCACTGAGGAGGGGGACCTGCAGGAGGAAGCCCTCCTTGAATCTGCGAGCTTCAGAAGGTATGTAGAGAAGCTCCTTGGCCATGTTGCTATTTCCTTGTATGTTGAAGGGTTCCATATGCTTAAAGAGCTTAATAATGATTTGAGGCCCAACCCCGAGATGCATAAGGGATTATATCATCCTGAACTTACTAGGAACGGACTCCCATGGCAAAAGTTGACTTCTCATGGTCATGATTCTGCAACTCCCCCTTCGGAGACCTTGGCAACCCCCTCTACCTTAATTGTTGAGACCTCTGCTCCTGGATCTACTGTTGAAGCTACTGGACCTACTTCTGGAGCTCTTGGTAAACTTCGAACTATGTTTTTCAAACTTCCAATAGATGGCTAGTAATATCCTGTTCGGACTACCTTCTTTGCCATTGTCTTGGCTCCAATATGAGATCCTCATATGCCGCTGTGAGTATTTTCGATTACATATTCCACTTCAATTTTCCAAAGACATTTAAGTTGAGGCCATGTGTATGACCTACTTTAAACTTCATTAGCTCCAATGAGCATATATCTTGAAGCCTATATTCTGATTTTGCGAGCTTCCTTTTTATCTTCAGGGCATTTTCCTTGCTTGAGATATCTGAAGAGAGGATATCTCCAATCTACTTGGTCTTCTATTGCTAAACTCTCTTCAAGAGCTATAAAGGGAGAATCTAAACATTCAATCAGGAGTTCTCCTTTTAGTCCCTTCTAGGTATTGAAAGACCTTTGGTAGGATGTCTACTTCCAAATTTTGACTTCTGGGAATCTGTTCTATGATGAAATATTCCAGATTTGAGGTCAAATTCTTTACCTTCTCTAGGTACTGCATCATATCGTCTTCCTTGGCTTCATATGTCTCTGAAACTTGTTATAACCTGTGAGTCCACTTTTACATGAAGTTTGCAGATTTGCAGAGCTCTTACAAACCTCAAACCAACTAGTAGTGCTTCATCTTCTAACTCATTGTTGGATGTAGGAAAGTTGTACCTTACTACATAAGGAATTTTCACACCTTCTGGGCCGATCAACATGATGCCTGCTTCAGTAATGTCTTTTTCTGTTGATCCATTTATATACATGATCCAGACTGCTTCTTCCTTGCTTTCTCCAAGGTAAATAGGCACTTTGGTATATTCTTCGATAAAGTCTGAAAGTGCTTGCGCTTTGATTACTCTGCGTGGCTCGACGTTTATTTGATATCCAAAGAGCTCCAGAGCCCATTTCATAGTCCTTCTAGAGAGCTCTGGCTTTGAAAATGCTTGCCTTAACGGTAAATTCGTTAAGACCTTTATGGAGAACACCTCAAAGTAAGGTTTAAGTTTCCTTGATGTAATAACTATTAGATACAAAAATTTCAAGAGGTCTGAGTAATGGACCTCTTAGGAGCCTGCTTACATAATAAACTTGAAATTGAAACTTGTCCTTTCTACTATGAGTACAGAGCATACAGCTTTATCAGTGGCTGTGATATACATTAAGAGCTCCTCCCCGACCTGCAGAGATAATAGTTGAGGTGGATCTCCTAGGAACTCCTTTAGCTTGGTGAAGGCTGATTAGCATTCTTAAGTCTATGGAAATCCTGTGAGTTTCTTCAATATGTCACAAAATTTGCTCAGGACTCAACCATCTTGCTAATGAATCGGCTAAAAGCTGCCATCTTTCCTGTCAAGCTTTGCACCTCTTTGATGCTCCGGAGAGCTTTCATATCCAATAGAGCTCTAATCTTGTTTGGATTTATTGATCCTTCACTCTGATATCATGAAGCACAGAAACTTTCCTGTTGATACTCTGAATGAGCATTTCTTTGGGTTAAGCTTTATGTGAGTAGACTTCAATGTTTGAAAGTTCTCTCTGATGTCTTGAATAAAGGCTTCTGAGGCCTTGGACTTGATGACAATATCGTCCACATAGACCTCAATGTTTCTGCCAAGTTTAGGTTTAAAATTTTATGCATAGCTCATTGAAATTCTGCTCCTACATTTTTTTTAAACCGAATGGCATCTTGGTGTAGCAATAGGTACCAACCTCTATTATAAAGGAGATCATCTCAGTGTCTTCCAATGCCATGGGTAGCCTGCAGTAGAGTCGACCATCTGGTCAATGTTGGGCAGAAGGTAGGAGTCTTTCTGATAGTATTTGTTTAAGGTAATGAAGTCTAAGCACATCCTCCACGTTCCTTCTTTCAT
>JAWZTD010016297.1:0-10430 GCA_035221335.1 Echites panduratus | reverse complement strand
CTCTACCCACCTTGTCATTTTCTGAGTTTCTTTCTTCTCCTTGGGTTTCTTGTTGTTGCCTTGCATCTTCAAGTCTTCCATTACCATTGTCGGCCCTTTCTCCTCTTTGTTCAAAGACTTCTGAGGGCCTCCTCTCAGTGCCCTGAGTGTGAGATTGAGTCCTCCTTGTGGATATATAATCTCTTCTGTTTGTGAGATTTTCTAAAACATTTACCATTCTCTCTAGTAAATGTTCCGGCATAGTGACATGACTTATTCACGACCCACGTGAGGTACGGGGTTGTCTTCATGCCACATTCTCTGAGGCATTTCTCTTATGCTGGGTCTCGGTTGGTCTTCTAAAGGGACCTGAAAGAGTTGGTTCGAGGTTTTGCTAAGTTTTTGCTAGTGTCTTGGAAGGTCAAGAATGAGTTCCCACCTGATTCGAATTTCGGCATCAACCAAATTTCTTTCTGGGAGTGTTTGAGAAGTTTCCTCTAGGATTGTTACTTCAATCAGCATTTCTGTTCTCCTTGGGAGTCCAGGTCTTGCTGGTTGTTCTAGTGCCATTGCGATTTATTTTTAGTTTTGGGGATGGCTTTTTGTAAGATTCCCCACAGACAGCGCCAGAAGTGAAGGAGCTCGAAAGAGAGCTCCAGGTCACCCGGTCGTAATGGCGCCTGTAAGAACAATAGAAAGGGAAGATAAGATAACCCCGACGATCAAGTTAGTACGGATTAACTAGGATCTTCAGAGAGAGTCAGTGACTTCTCCGTTCAAGAGTAATTACTCAGATTAAGATTATTTAGAATAGAGTTTTATTCTCTTACCATGATTAGTGATTAGGTCTACCTTTTTGGGGATCGATGACTTTCCTTGAAGTTAAGGGTAGTATCCGAATTGGAATCAATTAGGATCCCTTGTAATCTGAGTATATTGTGGGAAGTATATCCCGTCAATCTTATCATGATCTTTTTAAGAAGTTTTCTTGTAGGAGTGTATCGTGTTTCTTTAATGAGTCTGGGCGACTATTAAAGGTACATCCTAGACCTCTAGGAGTCTTGTGGAGCTTACTCAAGATCTTGTAAGTTCTTAGGAGTCTTGTAGAGCTCGCTACAGACCTTCATGGTGGTTCAGTGACCTTGGGCTGTGGTCCAGTGACCTTGAGGAGGTCGTCAGCAACTTTCATCTCTCCCATAATTCCAGACTTGGTGGTTGTGGAGCTTACTGAGATTAACAGAGGTTGTGGACTAGTTTTCAAGACCTTCATGAGGTGTATTTTTTTATGTTTGTAGACCTTTGTAGGTCTTGACCCAAGTGTGATCTGGGTTGGACCTTTTACTTGTTTGATCAGGTTGTTGGGTATTCAAGTTAGGTCTATAGGGTTTCACCTGTTTGCCTATCACCTGAAGAACCTTCTCAAACACTTCCAGAAGGAAATCTGATTGATGTCCCTTTTCTATCATCAAATGAGAATCCAATGACAACTCATTCTGGACCTTCTAGAAAACTGGTAGAAACTCTACAAGACCCTGAACCAACTAGTTCAGGTCCCTCAAGAAGTCCAACGAAGACTCGACATGAGAGAAATGTCTCAAAGAATGTGGCATCAAGACAACCTCATACCTCACGTGGGTCACGAGGAAGTCATGTCACAGTGCCCAAACATTTACTAGAGAGAATGGTAAATGTTCTAGAAAAACTCACGAACAGAAGAGATTATGTCTCCAGAGGGAGGACTCCACTCACACTCAGCGCACTAAGAGGAGACCCTTAGAAGTCTCTAATCAAAGAAAGGAAAGGCCATAGAATGTTAGTGGAAGACTAGAGGATGCAGGACAACAACGAGAAACTTAAGCTAATGGAGAAGAAAGAAATCCATGAGATAATGAAATGGAAGGCAGAAGAGATATACCTCCTGGAAACTTTATGGGAAACTCTTTGCAGAGGCAAAGAGTATGATTTGAGAGATAGATTAAACAAGGCCTCTATCTCCTGAAACCAAAGAAAAGACCATCATGGACAATCTCTTGGAGACAGACCTCAGAATGATCACCTTGAACAAACTGCAAACAAAAACATAGAGGTACCGATAGACTGGGGAAAGAAAGCCCCTAATAACAACCCTGAAGAGGTTAAACATCCTGATCCACAAACTTGGGTAGACCTCGCTACAAGATCACCCTTCAAGGACAAAGTCAGGTTGAGAAAGATGCCCCCCTGTTCAAGCCCTCTTTGATTACTATAAAATATGACGGAACCATTAAGCCACATCTCCACATTGATGAATACGTCTCTTATATGGAGATGTTTGAGTACCCAGACCATGTAAAATGCTGAGCTTTCAGTTTCACATTGACCAAAAAGGCTCAATCTTGGTTCAAGGGACTTCCAGCAACAAGCATTACAAGCTCAAATCAGCTTAAAGACCTATTCCTAAAGAACTATCAGAGTACTAAGAGGTGCGAGAAAGACATAAATCACCTCTTCATGATCAAGCAGAAGATCGGAGAAAGCACAAGGAGCTATTACAGCCACTTCAATGACGAAGTTATAGAAATTGAACAAAAGAACTACGCCATATATATCACTACCTTCAAGCAAAGATTGTAAGGGGGTAAGTAGCATTAAGGCTAGCAGAGGAGGAGGTGTTAAAGGTGAAACATTTGCAAACTCTTACCTTCATGAGGTGTATTGTTATATGTTTATAGACCTTTGTAGGTCTTGACACAAGAGTAATTTATGTCAGACCTTTACTCGTTGGATCGGGTTTGTAGGATATTCAAGTCTAGTCTTTTGGGTTATACCCATTTGTCTATCACTATCCCCTTTTGAATTCAACAACCTTTGACTTTCAATGTTTCTCTTTAGTGAAATGGCATCGCTTTAGGACCATTATGCCTTTTAAGATTCAAGACCTTTCAAAGGTCGTTGAGCTCAAGTTGAATAACTGTTGTTGTTTGGTAACTTGTGCCTCTTGACTCCTAACTGCTATATTATTTATTTAGTAGCTCAATTCAAGAAAGGTAAAGTCCAAAACCATCTCAAGAGCCTCCAATTTCAAGAGTATAAATAGATTAAGCCTCAATCTTTCTCTTTCACCAAAACACAAACTTGCTTTTTGATTTCTTGATCTTATTGAGAACTTTCTATGACCTATTCTTGAGAACTCTCTGACGTCAGAACCCCCTTTGTGACCCCTGAGGAGACCACTTATCTACCTCCGGCCACCTTGACCTCCACTATGTCTATTGGTCCACTATGTCTATTAACTCCCGATCTTGATTTAGATGATAGAATAGACAGTTTAAGTGTTCAACCTCAAAGATGGAGACTTAGTTTTCCCTAAACCTATAGGGGGTTGATATGATGCCCGTGATTGGTATTTTGTCTTAAATGAGGCCAATCTCTAGGGTGGGATAGTCGTCCCTTTTGTTCACCCCCTGTTCTTTTACCCAACTTGTTCCTAATGCAGTTAGAATAATCACAGCTTTCATCGTGACCTGTCATCTTTATAGAATTCTAGTATGTCTAGAGCCCTTTAGGTGCTTCTTCAAGCTTAGATTTTCCTCTGCTCCAACTAAATCAGGTCTTGGATACCTCCAGATTACTCAATGCTATAAATTGGTAGGTCCATTGTAGTCTTCAAGATCCCACCTCTTTGCCAGGTTCCCGAGCTATCTTCCTTAGGATTATCAGTATCCTTCTTAGAATTACCATAAAACTTTTTCAAATGTACTTCTTGGCCTTGGTGTGAGCTCACTAGTGCCAGGGATTTTTTGTTCAATTTGGCAAAGTCTGAATCATCTTTTAAGGTCAATTGGAGTGACTCAATCTGGCCTCGCCGATTCTTGATCAACATAAGTCTAGGAGACCCTAGGTTGGCTGCTTTTTCCTCCCTCAAGGAAGAGTTAAGGATCACTTCTGAGGGTAGCAACCTCTTTTTTTGTTTCTTTCTTTTTAATCCATATACTTTGATAATTTTTACTGACCTCTCTTTTTTTTTTGCACCATGTGGAGAAATTTTTCTGCCTTTGCTGCAGGTTCAAAGGAGTCCTCTATGACCTCCTCGGGGCAAAGTGCTGGAACTAAGGAGGTCCCAATGACTTCTAGGCAAGCTTCTCCAGAAATTGTGATTATTGGAGTAACAATCTCCTCTTCTACTGCTTCAAGAGTTCTTGGTACCAGGTTGTTCCCACGCACCAGGTCAAAAAAAGGACATGCTGTGCCTAGAGGTAAGCTCATTTCCAAAAGAGCTCGAGAAGAGATGGCTGGCTCTCTTCCAACCTCAAAGGTTGTTGCTATCTCTTATTCTTCCCCAATTACTTTGAGGTCGATTCCTCTGACCTTGGCAGTTGAAAAGTGAAGTCTAACAACCTCCTCTAATTCCCCCAAAGGTAAGGTAACGGTCTAGGTTGTGGACCTGTGGAGTTCTTTCAGACTGTTCACAAGTTGGGAAAAGAGGTTCTCAATGCTCCTAACCAACTAGAGGTTTAGAAGTGGTCTCCCAATCTTGCTTTGGAGATGCTTGACTCATTTCTTCATTGGCCGCATGCTCAATCATTCTCCTTGGAGTGTGTGCCACCGGTCGATAAGGAGATAAGTCAGAAGATGATTGATGAGGAGCTTTCCAAGCACTTCTCCATCTGACATTCTTTGGTGATCTCTCTGACCTTCGCTTCAATATTTTTTAAGATAATTTTTGTCATTGTTTGAGGTCTTTAATAACCTTCATCTCTCTTTCAGCAACACGTTTTACTGATCAAGCAACTGAGAAGGAATGATCAGCGTAGGAGGGAGGGAGAAGACCTTCAGCAGGTCATAAGCAGCCTCCAGAATGCTAACAACTAGAAGGATAGAGAGATCTTCTCTCTTCAGGATTCCTACCAGCTACGGTAATGTAGATGAGAAAAGTGCAGGACCAGTTTAAGAGGGTGGAAGATGAGTGGTTTTCAGTCTAAAGGGAGAGGTAAGGACCTTCTGACAATTTCCAAGGAGCTGCAAAAGAAAGAGGAGGTCTTGCATTCACAGGTGGACGACCTTCCGAGGCTCAAGCCCAATATGGGTTGGTGATTGAGGAGTTAGCAACTCTTCATGAGAGGTTCATTAAGGATGGGGATTTCAAGGAGGAGGAACTCCTTGAATCTGCAAGCTTTAGGAGGTATGTAGAGAAGCTCAGTGGCCCTGTAGCCATATCTTTGTATGTTGAAGGTTTTAATAAGCTTAAGGAACTTAACCCTGATTTGAGACCTGATCTTGAGCTGCACAAGGGGTTGTATCATTCTGAGCTTACCAAAAAAGGACCTCCCTTTTCTAGAAGGGACTTCTGAGGGTCCTGATTCTGCTGCTCCTCTTTCAGAGACCTTGGTGACATCTACCGAGACCTTCATCGTTAAGGACTTTGCTCCTGGTCCCTGTATTGAAGCTCTTAGTGATTCCTATGGTAAATAACCTGTTTCCCTTTCAGGATGTATTCTTTCAGACCTTTATAAGTTATGTCAACTTATATGAGTCATTGTTAGTTTATGCAGGTCAAGTTTTTGGGAACTCTATCAGTGACCTTCCTCCAGTGCTCATCGTGGACCCCGGGACCTCCATTGATGTGCAGACTATTAACCCTGCCCTGGAAGCTTAGCCATCTCTTCCTAAAGCTGCTGGACCTGTTGGAGCTGCAGAAGAGGTTATGGGGACTGCAGCTGCAACTCAAACTTAAGATGCTCAACTTTAAGATTTTTCTACCTTTTACTTTGTGAAACAAATTTTTTTTTATATTGCCTCGGGTTGTAATAACTGGATTCTGGTCATTTTGAGCTCCTTTCCTTTCTTTCTCTGTTTTACCTGCATACTTGGATAATACTCCATGCTTTTTCCCCTAGCATGCTTGTAAAATATTCCTGGTCGACTTCTTCAATAAATTTGCATTTTTCATAATGACTATGTTCTAGTAACTGTAGTAGAAATCTTTGCAGTAGAATAATCTTTGTAGCACTTTAACTTATAGAAAAGAATTAATTCATAATGATAAGACTTGTAGAACTTCATAATAATAAGACTTGCAGAATAAAAGTCTAGTACATTGGCAGCATGATAATGAGATTTGAAGAGAGAAAAAGTGTAACACTTTGGCAGCATAACAATTCTTTCAAGGCAGTCATGAGTTCAAGCATGAAATTGTTTAAGATGTCAAATATTCCAAGGTCTTGGGAGTTGTTTACCTTCCAAGTCCACTAACCTATAGATTCCACCTTGAAGTACTTCTTGGACTATGCATGAACCTTCCCAACTTTTTTGTAGGTTAGATAGTTGTCCTTGTTTGGCAACATCAAATTTCTTGAGAACCATATCTTCAACAGCAAATTTTCTTTCCTTAACTTTTTTGTTGAAAAAAGTTGTAATTTGCCTTTTTTAACTTGTATCAGCTTCTAGTGTTTTGTTTCTAGCTTCTTCAAGGAGGTCAAGCTCTGCTCATCTCTCCCCCCCCCCAGGTTCAAGACTGAATTATATTCAGTAAGTCTTAAGGTTTTCATTCCAACCTCCATTGGAAGTACTGCTTCTGAACCAAAGTACAGGCTAAAAGGAGTTTCTCCAGTAGCTTTCCTTGGTGTGGTTCTGTAGGCCCATGGTAGACTAGGAATTTCTTCTTGCCATGAGGTCTTTCGACCTTCTTTTTCCAAGTCTGTTAGTCTTTTCTTCTATTTGTGACATCTGTCAAGCCATTTGCTTATGGATGAGCTACTGAAGTTAACCTTTGCTTAACGAATAGGTTTTCGTAAAAGGTAAAAAAGGGTTCTCCAATGCTTTGTCTGCCATTATCAGAGATTATAGCTTATGGGATCCCAAATCTACAAAGGAATGGACAATCTGTGAGGTCGTTGTTGCCAAGGGTTCAGCTTCCTAACATCTTGTGAAGTATTCAACTGCTACAATTAAGAACTGTACACTCCCTACTCCTTTTGGAAATGGTCCTAGGAGGTCTATCCCCCACATGTCAAACCGGGAGAGAGGTGTTTATTAAGTGATACCTCTCAAGAGGTTTGTGTGACTTTTTTCAATGCAACTGGCACCTTTCACACTTCTTGACAACCTTTTCTATGTCTGATACCATAGGTTGATAGAAGTAGAAGAATCCGCCGTGTCAAAGAAGATTCCTGAATTTACACCTCCTCTTGATAAAACAACTATGGCGAAGCCTCAGCATAAAAGCACCTCTAGAAAGAGAGATAATAGGGACCTCGCACAAAAAGGAGGGATTCAAGAAAAAAAAAAGAAGACCTTCCCTAACCTGATACCTACTCCATTGAAAGCCCCAATGGTAGAGGTTTTGATGGCGATGGAGAGGAAAGGTCTACTGAGACGTCCATGACCTCTGAAGTCTCCAGTGGCGAAAAGAGATGTGAACAAAATTTTCCAATATCACAGAGATCATGGTCACCTCACTGAAGACTGTTTCGACCTCAAAAGGGAAATAAAGAGGCCGAAGAAAGAAGGTTATTTGCAAGAGTTCTTAGCACAAGCAAGGAGTCCAGCTGAATAGAGACCTCAAGAGCAACCTTAGAACTCTTCTATGAGAGAGGTCAATACAACTGGAAGGAGGTCTAAAAGAGTAAGAGGTGTAGACGTGGAACCTCTCACAATCTCCTTACAAATAGGAGACTTTCTGGTTAGAAAGATTCTGGTTGATACCAGAAGTGTAGTCAATGTTCTCTTTGATTAGATTGGACTCAACAAAAATTTACTTATCAAGATTGATATCCCACTTACAAGCTTCAGTTGTTCAGCAACCTATGCAAAAGGTATTTTAAATATCCCAACTTCAGTCACATAGGATGGAAAAGGAATAACAGAGGTCATGGAATGGGTAGTAGTTGATGCACTAGGGACCTACAATGCCATTCTAGACAGAAAGGGGTCATGGACCTGCAAGCAGAGATCTCTTTTATTCATTATCGCATGAAGATCAAAACAGGACAAGACTGGATCACCCTCAAAGGAGATAGGCAAATGGCATCCGAATGCTATTTGACAGAAGGTGATTCTTCAATTGGGACCCAAGCAGACAAATACTCAGCAATAGAGCTCGTCGACCTCCCCAAAGAGGATGAAAGGTCAAGAATCCAAGAAGTAGGAAAAGGGGAGAGAGTGTACTTGAATCTTGAATTTCCTGAAAAGGGAATTAAAATAGGAGACTCCCTTCAACCTAAAATCAAAGGAAAGCTTGTAAACACTCTACGAGAAAACCTAAAGGTCTTTGCCTGGACACCCACAAACCTAGAGGATATGTACAAAAGAATAGCTGAGCATAGAGTGGGTCTACGACCTGGGGTAAAACCAGTGAAATAGAAGAAGAGGACCTTTGTTCCTCAGAGAAACAAGGTGATAGCTCGAAAGTTCCAAGCTCTTCTAGACGCAGGAATACTCAGAGAGGTCCTATACCCCGAATGGCTGGCCAATCCAATAATGGTCCCCAAGAAAGAGGGAACGTGGAAGATGTGTGTAGACTTCACGACCTTAAACAAATACTTCCAAAAAGACTCCTACCCACTTCTTAGCATTGATCAGATGGTTGATTCTACTGCATGTTACTAATGGTAATGTTTCTTGGACACTTATAAAGGGTATCCCATGGCACTGGAGTGCGCTGAACCAACCTCCTTCATAACAAAGGTCGGAACATATTGCTACACTAAAATGCCATTTGGTTTGAAAAATGTAGGAGTAGAGTTTCAGCGAGCTATGTATAAAATTTTTAAAGCTTAGCTTGGTGGAAACATCGAGGTCTATGTGGACGACATTATCATTAAGTCCAAGACCTCAGAAGATAGAAGACTTCATTCAAGACATCAAAGAGACCTTTCAAACATTAAAGTCTGCACATATGAAGCTCAACCCGAAAAAGTGCACATTTGGAGTGAGGGGAAAGTTTCTTATGTTCATGATCTCGGAAAGAGGGATTGATGCAAGTCCTGACAAGATTAGAGCTCTATTAAGCATGGAAGCTCCCCGGAGCATCAAAGAGGTGTAAAGCTTGAAAGGAAAGGTGGCAACTTTTAGCAGATTCATCAGCAAGATGGTAGAAAAGGGGTCCAAGTTCTATGATATATTGAAGAAACCTATAAGCTTTCAATGGACTGAAGAATGCTAATCAGCCTTCACTAAGATAAAGGAGCTCCTGGGAAAACCACCTCAGTAATCTCCATGACCACCAAGTCTAGAATTATGGCAGAGATAAAAGTCAGTGAGGACCTCCACAGGGTCACGGGATAAGGTACAAGGTCGCCGAACCACCCCCGAGGTCACTAAACCACCATTAAGGTCTCTAATGAGCTCTACAAGACTCATAAGCACCGACGAGGTCTTTTGTGAGCTCTACAAGACAACTAGAGGTCATGGATGCACCCTTAATGATCGCCTGGACTCATTAAAGAAACACGATACACTCCAACAAGGAAACTTCTTAAAAAGATCATTGCAGGATATACTTCCAACAATCAACTCAGATTACAAGGAATCCTAATTGATTCCAATTATTAAATTACTCCTAATTTCAAGTTAATCAGTTATCCTCTTAAGATAAGCTTGATCACGGGTAAGAGAATCCTTCTCAATTTAAAATACTCTTAATCTGAGTAATGACACTTTGAACGGAGAAATCACCGACTCTCTCTAAATTTACATCCCATATAATCTGTTCTAACTTGATCGTCGGAGTTATCCTCGGGGCGGCAGCCCACTCCGGTGATCTCATTCTTCCTCTTATTGTTCTTACAAGCACCATTGTGACGGGGTGACCGAAAGTCTCTTTTGAGCTCTATCAGATTAACTTTGATTGGCTATTTGATTGAGTTTTGTGGACTACTTGACATTCTTGCCTAAGTTGTTTGCAATTGCTTATTAGAGTTGTCCAAGAACTTGAAGAAGAGTTTAGAGATTTAAAAGGAAAGAGAGTGTGAGTTCATTTGAGTGAGAAAAAAGTATTGAAAGAGTCTAAACAAGAGAGATTGGTGAGGCACACAAATTTTTTCCAGATTTCTTGTTTGATTTTCATTGTAAGTGAAACATGTCTAGAACATCATCTCAAGCATCTTATTATGGAGGAAGATGGGAGACATCACAACCTTGTTCTTCTAAGGAGTATGTGCCATATGGAGGAGTGGACAGAAAGAGGCAACAAATGAATTCATCTAGTTGGAGATATGAATAAGAGGATTATGATAAAGATGTATATGACTATGACCATGTGGAGATACCAAGGAGATATGAGAGTAACGGAGGCTATGAAAGAAATGTTGGGAGTAACAAGAAGATCATTCCAAATTTCTAAGATATGAAAGATCCAAAAGCTTACCCTGCTTGGGAAACAAAAGTTGAATTTGTGATTACTGGTCATGACTACTTGGAGGAAGAAAAGATGGAGCTAGTTGTTGAAAGTCTTAAAGGCTATGCCTTAGCTT
>JAWZTD010016269.1:1681-21302 GCA_035221335.1 Echites panduratus | reverse complement strand
TTAATTGTTTTCTCTTTTGTAGATGAGTGGTGGAAAATGTTTGGTTATGCAGCTCCAAAATTAAGGCAGTTGGCAATGAGTATTTTGGGCCAAACAAGTAGTTCATGTGGCAACTTTTGGCAAAGAGATGTTGTTCTTTTTTGCCAAATCTTACTTCTTTAATAACTAATAGGATTTGCACTATCATGTAATTCACATTGCCACTATCTTCTTACTTCACATTAACCATTTTCCTTTTTGTATTATCGTAATATTTTGACAGAAGAAATGGAAGAAGTTTTATATCATTAAGGTAGCAAAATTCTTTACTTGTCATTAATAACCTCTATTATATTTTGAAGCCATTTTCAAATTTTATTATACTAGAAATGTTTCATTTGTCATCACATTGAATATTTTTATCATGATATTATCCTGCTTTTAGATCTTGCAAAATTGCAGACAAGGATTTTATTATTAGCCCCTCAGATTTATGAGCTTATGGAATGATTTTGATTGTGAAGAGAATTTTAGCAAAGTTTTATATCTTTCACAGTTTCAGACAAATAATATTGTAAATGCAACATGAGGTATGACCTTATGTAATTAATCACCAATGATAAAATTATGTACTACTAGTCATATGATTGAATATCTCAATCAGCAACTTCAAAATTTCTATATGTTTACTAGTCATGTTTCATTTGTCCTCTCTTTGAATATTTTTATCATGATATTATGTTGCTTTTAAATCTTGCAAAATTACAAACAAGGATTTTATTATTAGTCATGTTGCACTTATGAGCCTATAGAATGATTTAGATTGTGAAGAGAATTTTAGCAAAGTTTTATATCTTTCAAAATTTTAGATAAATGATACTGTAAGTATGATTTGAAGTATGACCTTTTGTAATTAATCACCAATGACAAAATTATATACTACTAGTCATATGATTCAATATCTCAATTAGAAACTTCAAAATTTCTTTCAAATAGTTTTCCTTTTTCATTTAATTGTATACATGTTGGGAAGATTGATTTTCCAATCACCAATTTCTTAGGTAAACGACGGGTTTGTAATCATTGAAAATTTATATTAGTTCAAGAGAATGCAGTTAAGATTTACAATCTATGTCATATGTTATTTATAGTTTCAACCATTTGCAGAAGCACTTGTTTAGTTAAAGACTTTCCTTTCACTTTTCAACTTTTGCCAAGCAGCAGCTGTAGCTCAAGATGGTACATCAGTTATCCAGATTGTTGTTGGGCTCCTCATTGCAAGGTTATGTCTTATATAGGAAGCATCCACATTTACAATTTTTTGAAGTGATATTTGGAAAGGAAGGAAGAACATTGGAGGAACAAACTAAGCTAAACTTAAACAGGTACCGTACCTTCTGAAAACAATTAAAAGCAGTTAGAACTCACCCATGTTTAGTTGCTTTCATTGGTTAATTCCCAATCCCAATATTTCTTAGTTTTAGTTGTTTTCTTCTACCTTTTTTTATTCCTTGGAAACCAAAAAAATATGAATGAATTGCCTTATTCTTCTTCTTTTTCTTTCTTTTCTTTTGGATTTGTGTTTTTTTGGTGATCGGAATAAGCTGCATTTGAGCTAGATGTTAAATGGATATGAATGACCTGCCTTCTTTGTCCCTCTTTTTTTTTTGTGGTTTGTGTTTTTTGGGTGATTTGAATAAGCTGTATTTGAGCTGGATGTTAAATGTGGATATGAATGACCTGCCTTCTTCTTCTTCTCTCTATTTTTTTTTTTTTTTGGGCTTGATGATTTTAATTGGATACATTTGAGCAGGATATTAAATGGATAAGAATGACTTGCCTTCTTCTTTTTATTTTTTATTTTTGTTGTTGTTGTTGTTGTGTTTCTTAGGTGATTGGAATAAGCTTAATTGTTACTCTATGATGGGTTGATGAAATTAATCTTGTTAAAGATTGTGATTCATTTTGTTACTATTGTGATAGATGGAACGGTGTGTTGGTTGATGGATTATGTTAGATTGATTGGTAGTTAGTCTTGTATTTACTCCGTGTTGTTAAATGGTAGGCAAAGATGTAACATAGCTATGTTGTGTTCTCCATTCTACTAATTATGTGGCCCTCACTTTAATATCCCAATTAGGAATGATGGATAGGTCTTGGATTGATCAGACAGATTATCTTTCTAAGGAGTATAATCGAGGTTTAAACCAGTTTCTAGAATATGCTCTCTTGGAGGGGGGGTCCAAAATACTTTATCCATGTGCTAGGTGTCACAATCGATGCTTCAAGAGTGCATTAGAGATTAAACAACACTGCAAGATGGTGCTTCTTGAGGTGCTATAAAAATTGGCATTGCCATGGGGTAACGTTTGTTACAATAGATGACAGTGTTGGTATAACTCCTATGGTTGATGACCTGATCGACTGGGATGGTGAATGATGCTATGGGATATGAGGGTGAGAGTAATAGGTGTGAGGCACTAGATGATGTCAAACTAGTGTTCCAACTATTAGATGACACCAATGTTTCATTATATAATGGATGCTTGCGATTTCCATATCTTTCTTTCCTGATGAGATTATTACAAATAAAAGTTCTAAATGGGTGGCCAAATAAATCAGTTGACATGTTACTTGAACTTTGGAATGATGCCTTCAGTGAATGTAGCATCAAACTACCGAAAAGCTATTATGATGCTTCCAAAATAACTAATGCCTTGGGAATGGAGTATAACACTTGGGATGCCTGGTGTGATTCTTTGGATTGAAGTTTCTCAATTCATTGGCTCAACCCTTAGAACAACTCACAATGAAACAAATTTCCCAGCATTCTTCAAAGATTCAAGTTTAGTAGTAGATTAACCAAGATTATGGAAGACCTTAATAGATCCACAAGTTTTATAAGACCTTATACACAGCAAACCAAAGTGAAAGAACGCCTTCGAAGTAGTCTTTCAAGAACCCTAGTTAGTTCATGTCAAGACTCTCTCAAGAAGATCAATTTTATCTTGCAAGAAATTGCTCTCAAGGAGAAATATGTTTTTGATTATTCTAAAGATCTTTCAACTTACAAGAGATGATATATATATATATATATATATATATATATACACAAAGTAATGGAATACTAATCTATCCTACAATCATTTTTGGGGTGTTAAAGACATAAAACACCCTTTAAAACAAGTTAAAGACAAGAAAGACATCAAAACATTGTTCACTGTAGCAGCCTTAGCAACCTTCTTTTTACTTCATTTCTTCACCATTTCATCATGAATTCTTGATGCTTCCTTCTTCAATTGAAATTCCATTTATTTAAGTCCATCAAGATGTGTTTTACAAGCCATATAAATCCCTTCTTCATGCTTGAACTTGAAATATAGATTCTTGTATGGAAACTTCCAACCTTCAATCATTCCTCCAAGTTTTTGAAACATTTGCCTTGCATGTAAAATGTAAGGATTTGTATCCATCTTTATTATCTTTGTCCTTGGCAAGCTTCCAAGTCGTTTCAATCCAAGTTCCTTGATCTCCATAATTCCCTCATTCGAAAAGATTTGTCCTGAAATCTTCAAGTCTTGAAATGTAGATTTTATCCTTGTAAGCAAACTTCCAAGTTGTTTCAATCAAAGCTCCTTGTCCTCCGTTAGAATGCCCAAATAACTACATATGCTATCGAGGGGCTGATAAGGGGCTTAATGAGTGTGTTGTTTATAATGATCTAAGGTACATAAAAAAAGGGGGGAAATCACATATAAGCAAGTCAGGTATTTCCCTTTAGTACAGCGTCTGAAGTAGTTATTCATGTCCACCAAAACAGCTTCGGTTATGCTATGGCATGCTGAAGAAAGAGTAATAGATAGAGTGTATAGGCATCCAGTTGATGCTCGGGCATGGAAATCTTTCTATGAAGTTAATCCTTTATTTGGTGAAGAATGTCGTAACATAAGGCTTGGCCTCTCTGCTGATGGGTTTTGTCCATTCTCAAACATGAATCTCCCTCATAGCACTTAGCCCGTTGTATTGGTTATATATAATCTTACCCCATGGCTTTGCATAAAGCAACCATATTATTTTTTGTCAACATTGATAGATGGTCCAAAGTCTATTAGGAATAAGATTCATTTGTATATGTAGCCACTCATAGAAGAGTTGAAACTCTTGTGGCAAGATGGTATCATGACATATGATGCCGTGATATAGGATGTTTTTTATTTACCTGTTTCTTATTGTGGACTATAAGTGATTTCCCTGTGTATGGAAATCTAGTCGGTTATTCTGTTTACAATGATAAAGAATTCCCAATTTGTGGTGTTAATTACTTGAGCTATCGATTTCCAAATAGTGGAAAGTACTGTTTCTTATACAATCGATGATTCCTTCAACCAACCCACAAATTGGGCAAGGACAAAGTCTCATTCCATGGTGGTCAAGAGAGTAGACAAGCACCAAAGAGGCTTGCCGGTGCGGGAATATTACTTCAACTAGAAGGGTGCATTACAAAATATAAGACGGAGGACATCAAGAAGAGGAGTAGGCTTGATTATAAGAAAAATTTGCAATAAATAGCTACAATTGGAAGAAAGGGAGAATTTTTTAAGAGTTGCCATATTGGGGGACGAATCTCATTACACATAATCTAGATTCAATGCAAATTGAGAAAAAATTTTGTGATAATCAGTTATAGAAAATTCTAGGTGATAGTAATAGAACCAAAGATACATCAAAGCCTGTCAAGACTTAGAACACATGAACATGAAAAAAACACTTCATCCTGTTTTGAAAGCCTCAAGTACGGGTTTTATTCTGCCACCAACTCCGTACGCCATGTGTTGGTTAGAAATGGATTGGTTCTTGCTCGTATTGAGTAATTTATGAGTACCTGATGGCAATTGTTCGAATATTTCATGTCGAGTGAATTTGAAAGAAGAACAATCGGTGGTTTAAAGTTTCAAGGTAGCCACATATTGTTACAACAATTGATTCATTTGGCAGCTCGAACGACTTTGCCTAAGAATGTTGTGCAGTTACTAATTGAGATAGCAACATGTTTTAGGCAACTTTGTTCGAATACGAAAAAGTCCAGCTCTTTGGAACAACTTCAAAACCGCTTAACATTGTGCCTTTTGGAGAGGACATTTATACTTGGCTTCTTTGATGGAACATCTACCAATACATTTGGTCGAAGACTCCCTTATTGCTGGATCGGTTCAATATAGGTGAATGTTCCCAATTGATAGGTACAATCTGTTACACTTTATCTTGTGACAATGCGAATGGTGCCAAGTGTTATGTTCCCCTCTTCATGTCTTAGCAGGTACTTTATGACATTGAAAAGGTATGTTTGCAATCTCTCTCGTCCCCAGGGATCATTTGTGAATGGGTATCTAATGGACGAATGCATGACTTTCCTATCCAGATACTTGGTTGATGTGGAGACCGAAAAGAAAAGGCCATCCAGATAAAAAGATGAGGGATTCGAGACGGGGAGGCCAATTGGGAAAAGTGTTGGTGTTGTGTTGAATTGCATCACTCTCATGCAAGCCCATCAATGGGTACTCTCTAATTTTGAGGCCTTGAGATCTTTCCGAGAGTAAGCCATACATTCTAATGATTTTATTCGTCAAAGTCCATTAATGCCATTTGTTAATGATACGTCCAAAATGATCAAGCAGCCTTCATATAAGTTTTGTATAGAGGGACACGAAAAGCAACTCATTCATGCAACCACATTCTATTTGCTGCTGAGAAACTAAGTTAGTAGAACTACCACCATTTTTTATTCAATTTTTACCTTAATAGCAGTCTTCCTATACTATATTTCTCAATTTTCACCTTTTGTATATATTAACTTCCATGTTTTTCAAAACTGAGATCGAGTAGACCTAACAAATGAAATTAGGTGTTTAGCAAGTGGCCCATACAATCAAGGATGGAGCTAAAAATGTGGTGTTAATGGCTTTAGGTTTCGAACCAAAAGGCACGAGGTTCATTGTTGTACCCAAAATAGTAGAGTTCTCTGTAATGCTAGTTTAACGAGTTACGCAAATAGCAAAGACAAGAATCCCAACGACTTGAATAATGCCTTATTACGGGGCTTTCACTAACAACTTCAAAATTGGTTACAGTAATGATTTACAATTCATATGATTCAAATGTGATTGGGTTCACCTTGAACTCGAGACTTAGTTAGGTAATTTTAAGTTTACCTTAGTGAATTTCAATTGCCTATTGTATAGCAATAATAAAGAGACCGACGAGCCATTCATTATGGCCAACCAAGTAGAACAATTATGGAATTTTCGATGCCCAGTTGAATGTGAGTGGCATGTGGCTATGTTAATGACGAGGAGAGAAAACTATGATGTGTATTCATAGGATAATGAGTTGGCTGCTTTTCCAACACAAGAATTAGATGCAAGACCTATTGTACTGAAATTGATAGCTCTTGGGTGACAGATGGAATTGTGTTAGAAGAATTTGACCTCAATGGTATACTTTTGCAAGCCGATACATGAATGTTGAACTGATCTATCTTTGTACTTTGTTTGTATTCTAGAATGGGATCCTATCTATTATGATTTACGAAACATGTTCCTTCATGTGTTCTTATTACCTGCTTGTTTTCTCGTTGTGGGGGCTTATATACACTGACACTTGAGTTTGCCTTTTCACATCACAGTGTCACAAAAGACTTATCGAGCCTGGGATAATATCAGTTGTGTATTGTTCATTGTTTCTGGTAACAAGGGAAAAGGCAAGAGACACACAAGCTAAAACAGGAGAACAACACAAGTATATAATGTTTGTCTTATTGACTATCTTGTAAGTGCTAATTATCTATAAATCTAGAGTGAATGGTTAGGTGCCTTAACTTACTAGTTCTGCTATTTGATCTGTTTCTTGTTACTGGATATCATAAATCTATTGTAAAGTTTTGACAAATTTTTGGTAAAGTGCAATACTTACGAGGGATGTTTTATTTCATTTGTTTTATGTATTTTAATATCTTTAATAGCAATTTTCAAGAGTCCAATAGAAGAATGGTATCGGTTCAGGTTAAAAAGTAGATGTCATGTATGCTTTTGGGATGAATTTAGCTGAGGAGCCACTTACTCTGTTGGTCTTAGATGCAGCTGGTGTGAAATAGGCAGATAACTCTTCTGAATTTTACCCACAAGTGACATAAATTTTCCCCACCTCCTCACGTTGATTTTCTTTAAATATGATATCTTAATGTCAGTGAACTGTTACTACAAACATGTATCATAATCTTTGAATCTTTAACGGTATCTTTTTTATCTGCAAGTACCTTTTAACTATGGAACAGTATGTATGTTTCCAAAATTGAGCATTCCATCTGAGTACTCCAAAATTGTATCTATATATGTTTCCAAAATTGTGTATCTTTGGAAAGATTTTTTATTTCCTCCCTTTAGGGCAATTTTGTATTAGAGATCATAGACAGACAGACAAAATTGAGAATTCCAGCATGCTTTTTTTTTTTTTTTTGTAAATAGTCATATATTACAATCTGAGTCATGAAGTATTCAATGAGTTTGAGATGGTCTTTTTCTCTATTGGGTACTTGACAGGTCTAGGCTATTGTATCTATTACATCTTGTGACCAATTGGATTGCATCTTTGAATCTATTTACAATGGCTACATTTTTGACCAAGTATATATCATGTGATTGACAGAAGAATTTAATCAAAACGAGTTTCTATCAAAAGTAAAAACATATATCTGTTGCCTTTTTTTGCTTGCTTTTTAGAGGTCTATCAATTTTTTTACATGCATTATCAATTGATCCCTATATTTTGTGACAACATGAAAAAATCCTAAAGGTTCCAACCTGAAGGTAATGTTCTCAATGTCATTAGTTACTTCACCAGCGTATGGTTAATTATTGGTTGTGGATATATATATATATATATATATATGGCTTAACTTTCAATTTAACCATCAAAGTGTTACTTTTTTATTTTTTCAATTTGACCATTCAACTTTCAAGCATGTCAATTTGACCATTCGAGTTTGAAAATTCGACCATTACAACATTAAATCTTTTAAAAATTTTCACAAAGTTGTGGTAAAATAGACGAAAGTTACAATGTTAAATGGCTATTGAGAAATCAAAGAAAGCTAAATGACTAAATTGCCAAATCTCAAGAAGTTAAATGGTCAAATTTAACACATTTAAAAGTTGAATGGTTAAATTGAAAAACCATACAATCTTAGTAATCATATTGATATTTATGTCATATAGCATATATATGCTAAACCTCTAATTTATGCATGGCAAGATTAAAATTTTGTATATTTCACAAGTTAGTCATTGCCATAGTGTAACATTATTTACTGCAGCTTAATAAGGAATATTATTGGAAGATCGTTGCTTCCATTTTTGGTCAGTAGGCTTATTGATCATGCTCCATTCTAGCTTTGATAATGGAAACCCAAAAATCATCATTGAAACATACCAAAGCAACACCTACATAGCCCCAATTCAACTTCCAAAATGAAGAAATAATAAGAACAAAACAACTCATCTACTAACCAGAAGTATTTACTTATTGCATATCTTTATTACTTGTTATGTTGATTTTTAAAACAATTGTAAGTCCTGAATGTCTCTGAATTGATTAACTTTGCAAGTATGTTGGAACTTAATATAATATATAATATACAAAAAAGAATTAGAAGAATATGTAATAAAACTCACTATTTGATATTATATGCAAAAATCAATAGTTTTAGAAGAATATATCAAGAACATGCAAAAAACAAGATATAAAATTTTTTTTTTCTTAAAATGTGTAGGGTTGGAACTAAATTATAGTCTTTTTTCTTTTGTATTGTGTACTTGTCTTTGATGTATACCAAAATTTTATATTTCTACAACCTGGTTAATCTAATATTACAGTTCACTTTGTGAAGATGCCTATGACGATAAGCGGAAGAAGAACACCATTCAAGGTGGATGCACCTGGTGATCCTGCCAGTTACCAACGTCCTGTAGGACCTTCCCATCTTTCCAGAGCTCTACAAGGCCTATCAATGTGGGGGGAATATTAAACTGATTCAATTTCCAAAGATATTTTGAGTAAGCTCCAGCACATGTATAGTTTTATTCTACATCTGAATATTATCATTTGATAAATGGTTTCATGTATGGTACTTGATTCACATTTCTTTAAGTAATTGTAGGTACTTATGGAGCACTGTTTTGCAAGAGAGGCAAAGCTTGTTTTCCTGCTTAGATTTGCAATGGTTTCATGTCTATTCAATAGGAAAGGGTGAGCTTGTCAGACATTTTTTGCCAAGGAATACATTCTAGTTCCTGGAGTACTATGGTACACTTTGTAATTTTGTTACTGAATCTAGTTGTTCTATACATAAAACACTAAGTATCTTCCAATCATATACGCAAGACTCATTGGTCTTTGTTGATATTTTCCACATTCAACGACGACACTGAGATGAAGCAGAAATATGTTATCTTGTTGAACTCTTTAAGATCAGGAAATCAGAGTAACATTGAAGCCTTAGTGTCAGACGGTATTTCCCTTTCCTGTTAGTTTATTTATGTTTCTGAATATTGTACATTTAATGATTTCAAGTCATCTATGGAAACTATACCTGTAACAAGCCCAATGAAGCTGAATATAGTCTCATTACATTTTTGCCATCTTGGATTGTTAGAGGCTAAGAAATTCTTTGCAACCATATAGGTTCATCATTGACATACACAAGCAATGTGAGAGGATTATGGATAAATCCACCTGCAACCAGATGCCCTTGTTGATGCTAAAGGTAAATAAATTGTCGCTAACACAACACAAGCTTTAGTGAAGTTACCATCTGTTAAAATAAAAAAAGATGACGTTTCCTTTCTTTTTTGTTAGGTCTTGCAACAAGTGGGCAGTCAGGAGTGCGGTTATTATGTTTTTCTATATTTTCATCATTTTATTGAGAGTGCTCCTAAAGTGTTTAGCTTGGAGGGCCACCCATACTTTGTAAGAAATTCTTCCTAGCTTAGTGATTATTCTAGACTAAAAAGTGGACTATATCACTAAAAGGAAGTTTAATCTGCTAATCAATGTATATGTGAAGAATCTTAAACTTGAATATGATTTTTTAAAATGATTGTGGGAATATAGTCTTATAAAGTCTGCATATTATTTTGTGGTTTTGCAGCTTACATAAGTGTGGTTTACACTTGATGAATTCAAACAGTTCCAAGCCGAACTATCGATTATCCCAGATAATGTTGATTGGGACAACAATGAAGAAAATGAGAACACCGAATGCAATGTAATTAGTCCGCTAAAAGTGCAAGTCTCAAATAAAAAGGAATTGGAAGAAAAGTCTTCCTCCCTATCAGCGAGTTTGAATTTTCAATTGTTAAACTTTATCTACTTCTATTTATATAAATTATGCTTATTCATTGTGCATTTTGTGTGTCATTTTAGCAAAACACAACATTACCTGAGGATGACGGTGCAAGGAGAGTGGTCTTTGAAATGATAAACAATAGTTGTAGAGATCACAAAAGTAGGTTGAAGAAAGATTACTTCAAGCCCTATCAAGACTGTCCAGATATTCCACCTTGTCGGGATTCGACAGGTGACCCTGACCAATGACAGGCTATGCGCTCATATTGGAAGCTACATGAAATCAAGGTAAGTTGATTTTTTTATAGACTTGTATCATTCTAATTAGGGTGGTCACATTAAACGGATTAGTATAAATACTTATCCTTTATGTTCTTCTAATTCAAGTGAATTTTTTAAAACTTATGTAGTAGGAGGCTGCACAAAATTCACAAAATCAAATGCATTAGTGATTCTCCCATTTAATAGGGAAGACCTCGCTTTCTATCATCCGGTGGCAGGTACCTTCATATCTTGGAAATTCTGGTAATTAGTTGTAAAATGACTAGCATATATGATTATTTAGCACTTCTTTATTTCACAGTTCTCTTCTGGCTACAAGAAAAAGGAAGGACTTGAGCTTTGATGAGAGTATATAAGGGCTGATAGTAAGTCTTTGCATTCACGTGTTACTTCCTAATTATGTTTTTAACTTGACTATGAAAATAAGTAACACATCTTTGGATACAGAGTCAGATGCAGAATGATACAAATGCATTGCCGGAGGATCAAAGTACAGATTCAACTAAGAATGACATCTTCAAGGCTTTAGTGGGTACAGAGAGAGAGGGCCGTGTAATGTGCAAGGGAAAGGGACCCTATATGACATCACCGAATGATATGATTCCTTGGAAATTGAAGTTTCTCATGTCAATGGCTTAATTCCTTTGGATTCTATCACAAGATAACTTCCTAAGATTTTCATCAATTAGTTCAAGTTTAGTACTAGGTTGACCTTTGGAATTGATTATCCTAAACCAATCTAATGAATTTAATGACAATTTAACACCCTAAACCAAAGTGGAGAAGTCTCAAAGTAGTTTCCCAAGAACCCTGACTTCTCATGAAAAAACCTTAAGTTTGATCTTCACAATTTCCTCTTAAAGAGGAATTGATGTTTTTGATGCTCTATTTTCTCATGGATTTTCAAATTTCTTTTCACTTTTCATTAGAATTTTTTCTATGCTCTATTTTTCTTTTCTTTGATCTTTCAGTTTTCTTTTGTATGGAAGTATAAGCAATCACAGACACCAAACACAATTGAATCAGCCATTGTGTTTTGGCTTAGGCTAGATCCACACAACAATTTGATCACAAGAGATAAAGTAGGATAGATTTAAGAGAACAAAACAAAAACAATCACAAGACATGAGAATTCAAAGAAGAAAACATGATCTTAACACACAAAAGCAAATAAAAGGATAGTCAAACCTCTTCATGAAAGCCTAAACTTTGATACTAAAATGACGTGATTCCTTGAAATTGAAGTTTCTCATGTCAATGGCTCAATTCCTTTGGATTCTATCACAAGATAAGGTCCCAAGATTTTCATCAATTAGTTCAAGTTAGTACTAGATTAACCTTTGGAATTGATTATCCTAAATCAATCTAATGGATTTAAAGACAATTCAACACCATAAACCAGAGAGGAGAGAGTTTAAAAGTAATTTCTAAAGAACCCTAACTTGTTCATGAAGAAACCCTAAGTTTGATCTTCACAATTTTCTCTCAAAGAGGAATTGATGTTTTTGGTTAAAAGTTTGTGTGCTAATCTAAAACCTAATTAAGATGTTCTAGGAAGTTAATTCCATAAAACCCAATTGAAATAAAGCAAAAGGACCATTAAAAGCTACGCAAAATGTTTATTGTCACTGATGGAACAAAGCTGTTCGGTGCCAGCTTACTTTGATCCTGCATCGACTGTCCCTTAGCCTTCACTGTCTGGAGCCAGCCAGGGCACCGGACACCACTCTGTTATGCCACTGGTTTGCTACCAATTTGGACTGAAATTGATCTGGCTCCAGCTCTTTTTGGTCATTCGTCTGATGACACTTCTCCACCCTTGTTTCATCAATATTTTTGCTCCACCTTTCATGCAGTTTTGATCCCTCATCATATTGGATTCAATCTTGACATGAAATGGTGCTTTCCAACCCTTCCATTGAAGCTTCATTCCAAATCTTTGATGTCTCTTTGTTCTCATCAGGTTTCTTCTCATTGAAGTTACCTTCTTCTTGCAAGTTCTTCTCCAAGTGTTTGTCAAGGCTTTGCTCTTCAAAACCACCACTTGAGATCATGATAGAATTGTTCTCCAAACTTCCCAATATGGTTAGGACATTCCATATCTTTGATTCTTCTTGGTCTCTACAAAGTTTATCTTCATTGAAATTAGCTTCAAAGTCAAATTCCTCTTCCTTCCTTTGCATGAAGTTGATCAAAGCCTTTCTTATCTTTGAAGCTTTACTCCTTGTTGTGGGACGTTAAGGCATTAAAGGAGCCTTGTCCCCATCACTGAAGGATTCTGCAGTCAAAGTTATAGCTGAAGAAGTTGAGCAAATGCTCCAACAATTGCATGAAAATTTGATGGCTATCAAGCTCCTAGCTTACCTTCTAGACCAATTACAAGAGCGATAGCTTCGAAGATGAGGAAAGTTTTGGTGACTCTCATGCAACGGAAAGAAGAACTCTTTGAATTCGAAGAGTTGATGCAAGGATCAAAGCTTGAAGATGTTAATGAACAAAAGAAGCTTTGGAATGTGACATGGATTGAAGGCTTGGAGGACACTTCAATGAACATGTCAAGTGAGGAATGTAGCAAGAAGAACCATGGAAAACACTTGGAGGATTCATTGTAAGAAAAGGAAGCATGTTGGCTGCAAAACAGAGTAGTACCGATTGAGAGGTCACCAAAGCCTGCAACAGCTCCGGTCAGCCTCAAATGTTTGCTTCCTGCAGGAGGTCTGCAAATGAAGAAGTATTGAGAGTAACTGTTCCTAGCACTGGCTCTACGACCTACTCCGATTGCTCTGTTTCCTTGAGAGATTTGGTGTTTAGTTCGTTTTGGTAACTTATGTTTTAGCTAAGTACTTATTTGCAATTAAAAATCCAATTCCGATTTGATTAGGTTTAGAACAAGTCTTGGACTATAAATACTACCTCCGTTCCATAAACATAGTCCAGTTTACTTTTTCGCACATCTTAAGAAAAGTTAGTTAGTGTAGTTAATGTAATTAATTTTAAGTGTAATTTTATTTTTATACAATGTATTCAATTTATTGGAAATGAAACTAGTAAAAATGAAGAGAGAATTAATGATGGCAATTTAGTCTTTTAATCCATAACTATCTCTCCACAAAAAAGAAATTGGACTATAATTTAGGACAAAAGAAAAAAGGAAACGTGGACTATCTTTATTTGAAGGAGGTAATACTTCTTTTCATTGTAGTTTTAAAAATTCAATTATTATCAAACAAAAACATTTTTCTCTTACGAGAGCAAAATCTCAAAGATCAAACTAATCTTTTCGAGTAAGTTTCGCGTAGAACTTTCTTGGAGTTCTTGAGAGATCTTTAAACTTGTAGATTGGCTATGGTTATTTCATAATCTTGGTCAATCTATCCTAAACGTGAATCATTGATGTGAATTCGATTCCGTATTCAGATATTCCTTAGGGTTAGGCCAAGATTTGAGAAACTTCAACATTGAAAATAGCATCAAAATTTGCAAAGTGAGACAGAATGGCTAAAAGAGGAACTCTGACATGAGAATGAGGAGTTTGAGAAAGAATTGAAGGAGAAGGTGTGTGAAGAGGTGAGTCAACAATTGGAGGAGGAAATGAAAGCTATTTGGTCAACACCATTCCCACCCTTGAGTAGATCAAACACTTCACCAAGGGTTGGTTCCACTAGTAAAAGATCCATCTTGACTTGTTTTTGTTCAAGGTATTATTTTTCTGGAGCATTTCATGACTTCCTTTTGAATTATAGTAAGATAAGTGTGGTTATCTTTGTTAGTTTGTCGTTACCTATCCCTATATATGACTATTAGGTATCATATTGTATTGAGTGCATTATGGTATTGCCTATGATTTAGAAGCAAACAATCTTTGTTCTTTCAAAAATCTGCCAGGACATTGGTTTATTTGTTTACATGATGAACTAAATAATTAGTCTCTAAATTGAATGAGATGATCAGCTACTATGGTTTATGTATTCTTGATATGTTGCATTAAGGATATTAATTGTTGCCAAATTGTGACGGTCATGAAGCTGCTGTAAAAATATCCAATGTCTATGACCTATTTCTGGTAGTGAAAATAGTGTTAGACAACAAATTCAAAGAAGTTCTGAAAGAGGCTTGGCCGACGTCCACCTCCTCACCAATTTGGCAATTTTTTTTGGCAGTAGGCAATTAGCTCTTGTACCTTTTTGTCCCTCAAAATGCTGGTTAGCATCGAGCTTATTCCCAGAAAAGATGTTGGAGTTCATGATTTTGTGAAAACTTCTCAATCGGAAGATAGTAGGCAGCCATATGACTGACAACTAGTATCTGTTGGAGAAAGCTAAATCTTGCTTTTACAGAACTTCTTCGACAATGCCAAGATGAAGAAATGACTACCATGGTTATTTAGCCAAGTTTCAGACTCATAATTGAACCATATTTAATGAAAAGTTTAGTCAATTGCTTGTGATGGTGATCACTTTGCAAATGGAGGTCTCCTATGAATCTATGACCAGTAATGAAGATAGGCTCACAGTCATGAAGGAAAGCTTCCAGGGGATTTGGGATTACCTATTGGGACAGTGTAATGACATTTTTATCCCTTGAGGTTTGACCAAGTAAAACATTATATCTTTAACTTGGTTTGAAAGTTCAATTTTCAAGCCTCAAAAGTACATATGAGACCTAAAAAGTTAAAAATAGACTTCAAGGATTTTTGTGGCCAAAATGTCAAACTTAAGGGATTAAAAAGTCTATTTTGCCTTTTTTAAAAAATGTCCATGATGGTACTTTTTAGGACAATTATTCCTGTAAAAAGGGAGCTATATAAAATAACTCAAAGATTTATAAATATATGAGTTGTAGTTTTAAAAATATGATTTGTAATTTATAAATATATGAGTTGCTTAAGAATGAAGGGATTAGGTAGGGGTGAGAAGGGCGGTTATGTAAAATAACCAATGTTTTTAAAACCGGACCGGACATGAAGTGGATGGACAGAGGGGTTAAGGTTGGACCATTTTTGACCGGGTTTGTTCATTTTTTATTTTTTAATAATTTTTTTAATTTTAAATTAAATAATATAGCATTAAAAATTTAAATGAAAGTAAATTCTTATTTTTCAAACAAAATTTATGTTTATTTTTTAAGGAAAAACAAATGTTATATTGTTTATGACTAACTTTATTATAAAAACAATAATTTTGATGTACGAAAATATGATTATAAATGAATAAAAAGCTAAGTACAAAAGATTTATTATAAATTTTGATTGTAAAATAAGATTTTATTTTGTCAAAACAAAATAAAACATAAAATAACTTATAGCACAATGGGAGAATGTTTCCCTTCTATCTTGAAAGACTCAGGTTTGATTCTAAAAAATTGCACAATTTTTCATTTTATGTCTCAATTGGGTTGGGTAGGTCCGGTCCGACCCCGTTTTGACCTGTTTAGCTGGTCAAACCCCGGCTTATTAACTATAGGCGTTTTTAAATATAATCAGACCGGATACCTGTCCGATTCCTGGTCGGACCATATACACAATTTTACATTTTATATCTCAATCGGGTTGGGCCGGTCCGGTCTGGTCCGACCCGGTTTTGACCGGTTCAACTGGTCAAATCCCAGTTTTTTAATTAGAGTGGTTTTTAAATATAACCGGACCAGATACCTATCCGATTCTCGATTGAACCGGCCGGTCCGGTCCTGTTTTTAAAACAATGAAAATAACATGTCAAATTGTATTTATTTTGTTAAAATTAAAAAGTATTGACTTTTTTTGTGCAACTCATTTAAAAAGGATCACTCCCTACAATTTTTACTAAATATTTTCCTTTTAAACTAATATCAAAATTAATTTAAATTCTACTAATCTAATGAAATCGTTCGAAGGTTAGAAATTATCTTTTGTGTAGTTTTGTCGCATAGGATGATCTTAAGAATATATTAATGTTCAAATTAATATTTGCTAAATTTAGAAATAAAAGATTTTTTTTAGAAGAAATTTTTTGACGGACTAAATTGACAAACAATTTAGAATATTTTTCTGAATTCTTCATTTTACTATATCCTCTTGTTTAAACTGGTTGAACCAAGAATTAATACCAATTCTTTTTCTCTCCCATATCTTTGCTTTTTTTTCTTTTTTCTATTTTAAGATAGAGAGTAATTTATAAAGAATTTTGTTACTTCCTCTGCATGGAATTTAATATTCCATTTTGACTTGATGAAAGATTAAGAAGTATTTTCAATTCTTTAATATAATATTCCATTTTGACTTGATGAAAGATTAAGAAGTATTTTCAATTCTTTAATATTATAATTAGTGATGAGAATATTATATAAGTGGATATAAATCTTTAAAAATTTAATTATTTTAAGAAATGAGACATTCTATTAAAGTATAATTTCAATTGGAGACAAAGGGGAATATTATTATCAACTGTGAATGTACTTTTTTAATTTGAACTTTAACATTACAACTAAGAAAATTGCATCCTTTGCTAGAGATCATTCCACCTATATATATTTCATAAAAATACTTCATACACAGGAACCTTGTTAGGATAAAACAGTCCAAAATGCTGCTCTGTACCATTAGGCTTCAGATTCTCATTAAACATGGCAAATATAAATGCTTCAATATAAGTATTAGGCCTCTTTGGCGAACCAGCCCTGCTCAGTATATGCTGAATGAAATTCTTGTTATACGTCGAAGCAAGTTGTGGTGTAGTAAAAGCTCCGTTTCCTTCTGAAGGCCAGCCACTCTCCGATACCGCCAGACCTATGTCCAGGAAACCTGCTTTCTCCATAGCCCAGTAAAATCCATCAAAAATGGCATCAAACAAGTTGAAGTATACCAAATTACCATCAGTAATCACGGGTTCCGCGGAGGTGAATTGAGCATAGGGTAGGCTAACATGCTCCGGATCACCTGCATAGACAAAATATGGATACAAATTGACCATCAGCATTGCTGCACCTTGTGAAGATAGAACTTTGAGAACCTCCACAAGAGGGCCAAGAGCCTGGGGTGCAAGTTCACTAGCAGAAGGTGGAAATGTGTTCTGGAGCACCAGTTGGTGAACTGCGGTGGTCACTCTTATATCACCTAGATTATTTGCCCTTAGAACATTGAGCAAATTTTGCATGGCCGGTGCGACACTGGCTGCATATTCTCCTGGAAATACTTCGTTCCCAACGACGACAAATATGAAATTGACGTCGGGAATGAAAGGTTGCATGTGGGTTACGAACCAAGAATTTGCTGCATCTTGGCTGGATGCTATGTATTGAATATCCTCGTTCCGGGTATTGAGTGATACCTCAATGTTGCTGCCCCTTAGTGCTTCTAAAACAGACTGATTCGGTTCGAAAATCCTCATCATTCCGATTCCATATTTCTTGTAGAGGGAAACAACTTCGGCAGGAGGCGGGAGATCGTTTCCTAGCAACCCGTAACACACGCCTATGCCGCTGTAGTCTGCAGCCATCAGCAGCACTGGGCTTTGCATTGCTAGTACCATCAACAAAAGGATGATATGGGAAATGGACATTAATGATGCCATATTCTTCATTTCTTGCCAAGAATTACAAGCTGGAGATAAAATTAATGTGAATCATTAATTAGGAAGATTAACCAATGAACTAGAAATCACAGAAACCAAAGAAATACGAAAATAATATTGAGAATCAATTTGGAACTGTATTAAATTTATAAATTTAACCTTTTAATTTAGAGCTAGCTTTATTTGGAGTGCAAATTTAATGAAACAAATTAATGGGTTTTTTTTTTTTACAAGCGGTGTTGAGGTCATGCTCGGTCATGCTCACTCAAGCACCTCAACTATACTGCATAACCACATATTAGAATCTGCAATAAGAGCGAGTCGAAACCCAAGACTTATAATATGCAGGTTATACCTTTAAACCACTCAATCACACCGTTGAGTGGACAAAGTAATGATTTTATAATGAATAACATCTAACTATATATTATCTAATTAAGTCATCAATCCTAACCAAAAACATATATACTTCTTCTATCGAATAAACAGAAAATTATTTTTATGTATCACACCAAGTTTTTCTCATGCACAAAGCATATATGAATTATTGAAATGAAAGCATCTCTCATGCACGTCGATCAGATCACAGAAGAACATAAAATCTGAAGGAGAAATAAACTAATTATAAGCCTGAAATTGAAGTAAGTATTGAAAGAGAGAAATTTAAAAGGCCTTGGAAAATACATAACTTGGGAGACAGAAAAGTTTTTCGTTGCAGATGTGTTTCCATGCCCTTTCTTATGCTATTTAAAAAGAGAGATTATGAAGAAGTAAAAGTTATTTTCAATGAATTGGCTGATGATCAGGCTATGACTACTTCGACGTGATTTAATTAATCAAATGAAAACCAGGAAATATTTACGACTATAGTAATAAATTAATATTCAGTATATTTATTCCATCGCTAATTGATATGATATTAATGGGTAATTTATTTGGACAATTTTGAAGGATATTTTTATCATCATATGGAAAAATTTTTTGTCAGAATATTCTACAATGAGAGGAGTAATTTTCCTAATTGATTCAAATATAAATCTCGTTAAGATCCTACTCTTATGTAAATTACCTTGATGTGCCCTTATCTAAGTTGATCTATTTGATTGAGTTAATTAAGGCATTTTTTTAATGGTAATGTGATTGTTGAAACATGAAATTATTTGGTTCAATTTCTCAAAACACACCATAGATAGAAAGACTCATCATAAGATTCAAAATTAATTTATAGTTAAGGCATATGCTGTCAAGCAACAACAATCATCCTTTTGGTTTGGTAGACTCTTCAATACCTTAACAAAAAATAATTGAATGTCTCTTATGAAGTCACTTAAGAACCCTAAGAAGAGTTTTTTAAGAATGCAGTTGAATATCATGTTTGATATTTGATTTCGTTCACTCAAATGAGAAAGTTATTC
>JAWZTD010016258.1:0-21305 GCA_035221335.1 Echites panduratus | reverse complement strand
TTTGTGGACTTCAAGAATAGTATCCAGCTTGACCTGTGACCCGTCTGAGCCTGTTGATCCGGCCTGACTTAGTCTGCATGGTCGATAGTCGTTTTTCTGACCATTATATGCATTTGTTTTTTAAAAAATATTATAAAAATTATAATTATGCCCCTAATTATTATTTCTTCAAAAAAAATATAAATATTCCATTACACCTTCAAAATTCACCAAAAAAATTCATTTTACTCTTTATTCTCTATTCCCTTCTACTCATTCTCCAATGTCTACGAATCATATCGTCATATTGTGAAGAATTTATTTTTGACAAGAAGAAGTTGGTGAAAAAAATTGGAGTTTTTATCTTTTATAATTTCTAACTAATTCTTACGAATTTTGAGTATGTTCTTTTTCCATAAAATAGCTTAAGTTTTAAAAATATTAAACTTAAACTTTTAAAATTAAGACTAAGTTTAAGTTTACAATTTTAAGAATTGAAAATATAAGTTAAACTTAACTTTTTAAACTCATTTTTAGTTGCACTTAATCTTAAAAATTAAAAACATAAGCTAACTAACTTTAAGTTTAAAAAATAAATTTAAAAGTGTAAGTTTATACATTCAAAACTTTAAAATACAAGTTAAGTTTATTTTTTAAAATCTATTTTTAGTTAAATTGATTTATTATAACTTCAATATTGATTTTAATTCAAAATAAAACAATCCAAATTATTGTCAATTTATAAAAATAATAATTAAAAAAAGGCCTTACTAGGTTTAACACAACCCATGGTGAGATTAGAGGGTCAGATTTCTCGATCTCCAACCCAGTCCACCTTCTTTCTTGACATAAACTGTAGTAAACAAAGTGCCTGAGGCCTAATCCGACCACTGTTACTATTAGAATTTTATGTATTATATTATTTTTTATTTTAATTAGTTTTTTTCTTTATATCATATAATCATGTATTTATTTCTTAAACATTTTTCATCACTTAACTTATATTATTGATACTTCTAAATTTGGCAAGTCACAAAATGTGTCACTAGATATCTAAACACCTAACCCACGAACTATTACAAAAAGAAAGACCTCAAGTGGTGTCCTAAGAAGTCTGCCGTGATGCTTAAATTAGAATTCTATATGAAGGAAATATGAATTGTGGAATAATGATGATTGAAAAACATCCCTTTAACTTTTGTGGAAGCTATATTTATTAGTGATTATGTTGAGCCCTAATTTATGTGTAGCAGTGCAATGACTCCAATCCTTTTAGGAATGACCTTCACTTAGAAGAGTCAGGCGCCACTATCTCCCAACTACTTGTTTGTGAAGGAGATTTTGATTGGACATTGGATTAAAAACGTTATTTTTCAAACCCCCAATCCATAAGAATAATTGGCTTTTTTAGATTATTTTAAGATAGATATGTTAACTGGACTCGTTAAAAAGTAAAAAAACATTGTGATCCATCAATTATAATACTACTGGTCATTCTTTTCTCTATATTCATCAACCTCTCTTAGTGAAATAATTATATATTTTCAAAATTATCAATCGAAAGTTAATGTAACCAAATGCATGAAATTATATTTGAATTAAAAACTATTAATACAAGGTGAATTTGTATACTTGCATTAGAATTTGATCATTCAGTTAGAAATATAGTCACTTTCTTTCATTGAATATAATTAATATTGTATTTATTCATTCAATTATTTTGCATTACATAATATATTGAAATAGACAAAAAAAAAAAAAAAAAGAAGTATGAAACTAACTAAAACTAAATTGAACCAGTCCAAATAGGATGTAAACTAAATCAACAGCTTCTAGAGATTTCTAACGGATTGATTATTATTATTATTATTTTCAAAGTAAAATAATGTATTTGATATTAAAAAATACTTTAAATCAAATCCTGGCAAAGGATGAACGCTCCTATTTGAGGTTTTAAAATTTGTGTAGTTCAATTTTCTATTATTCAGAGACTTCAGACAGTGCATTGATCCAATTGCCAAGTTATATATACAACTGGGGATCAAGTTTTGTGGGCCTCGTTTCATGTCAACGTGATATAACATCCGATCTATGGGCTATGTATCCAGGCCTTGGTGCTGGTGGCCAGTGCTCAAAAACATTTAACCTCCTATGAAATTGCATGACGTCCTTTGGAGATGCCGGACAAAAAAAATTATGGTTTACTCGAGTTGAGTCGAGCTCGAATCTATTAGACTTAAAATTTGTTTACTTGTATTTTTTCGTGTTTTTATTTGGACTCTAATTCTCTTGAATATGAAGGCCAAACTTGACTTGTAAAATTTAAGGAAGGTTCGGGCTCGATCTTATTTAAACTCGGTCGGATCGAATTCGTTTAAACTCGACTAGAGCATAAAATCATTTAAATATTAAAAAACTATTAAAATTAAATTTTATGTTAATAATATTGAAAGTCAAATTTAGTTATACAACACTTTCAAAACTAAATCTCTTTAATGAGTCATTGAAATTTGAATAAAAAAATAATATTAGAGTTACTTAAATTACAATTTTACCATGAAAAAAATGATCAAATTTGCATCATAAGTCTTCTTCTAAATTGATGAAATTTGATTTTTATAAATCTTTTGACATGAGTCTTATGATTCAATTATTGTTTGAAATAATAAAAATTTCAACCCAATCATAACAAACCAAGACAATACAAATTCTTTTAAAAAAATACATGTAATAATCACTTAAATAAAATAAGATTTTTTCTATAAATTGGTTGTAAATTATGAAATTCAAGAAGGAATTCTAAAATGATTGATTGGTATTAATGTAAACTAAATAAGAAAACACCAAATAATTTAATTCAAACATTATATAACATGATAGTATAGGAACTTCTAGTTCGTAATCTGAAAGAAACTTTTTAAATTTTTTGAAATAGATAACTAAAGAATTCTATTTATAAAATAAAAAAAATTGCATACATTATATATAAATTGCAATATAAAAATCTTTATATATATATATTATGTGAAAAAAAAAAGATGAATATATAAATAACAAATTATATAATAAATCAACTATATCATATTTATAATATATATACAAATAAATTATTATTATTATATATATATATATCAAAAGCTCACGAATTTAAATAAATGAATACTTATAGGTTCGGTTCGACTCATTTAATAAAAGAGTCTTGTTGAGTTGAGCCCAAAACATTCATGAATAAAATCATCTCATTTACACCCCTACTGTTAAGTCTTAAGTGTAACAAAATAAATCTTTTTCTTTTAAATAATTGTCTTTCTCATCTCTACCTAATTAACTTTCACTTAAACATTCCATATATTTAAAAGTAACAACCTGTAGGTTTAGATCTGTTTGTTGTTTATATAGTGCACATTTTTACAAGGGTATAATTATCTAAAAAGTATCCTCTTGAATATTTTTCTATTAAACTTATAATTATGGTTAAAAATTTAAAACGATTAAATCAAATGACACTTCTATAAAATTGTTCCTAAAGTCTTTCATTAGTTGACAATTTTAATTATTAGGTATTTTTGAAAAGATTTCCTGGAAACCTTGTTGTCTTAGCAATTGGTATTGGATTTTACTTGCCAAACAACAACAACAATAATAATAATAATAATTACCAAAAAAATAAAAATAAAAAATGGTAATGGATTTTGGTACAATTTTGACCATAATTTATTCTTTTACTTTTTCGGGAATAGTCTACATTTGGCTCGTTGATGACAATTTAGAAACCTGTGTAATAAATCCTTTTATTTATTATTGAGTTTGATATATAAATGAATTTATTGTAAAACGTCATTTCCTTAATATTCTAAGGGAAATCGTGAAACGTTTATGATAATAGATTTTCATGTGTGGATTTAATTAAAAAATTATGAATAATTATTTAAAGTAGAAAATTCAAATATCATATTAATGAAAATAAATAAGTTACATTTGATATATATATATATATATATAGAAAATAAATAAGTTACATTTGATATATATATATATATATATATATACACAGAAATGATATCATGTATGACGAATCTCAAATTATTTTTATCTTTAGTTTTTCAAAGTTATCTATCAACTATTTTTTTAAAAAAAAAATTAATCAAGTATCCCTTGGGGTTTATTTTTTTTTAATTTTTAGTATATAAAATATTTCTTAACAAAAAATTTTTATAAAATAATTTTTTTTCTTTAAAAAAAATTACAGTTGACTGTTAACTTTGACGTTTAGATACCTTTAAAAAAAATTACAGTTGACTGTTAACTTTGACGTTTAGATACTTAACCGGAGGTTATATTATTTTCAGCTCCGTTACCTATAGTTGCATTTCTAATAGCATTTTCTTATATTAGAAATGTTATTATGAGCAACAAAACCCAAATTACTTTTTAGCTTCAATTAAGTTTTTAATGGCCAAAGTTATAGGTCAACTATTTTTTTTTATTTTATAAAAAATAATAAAAATTAATCAAGTACCCGTAAGGTTTAGTTTGTATTTTTAAGGTTTAGTTTATAAATATTTCTTAAAAAATTTTTTTGTGGAACAATTTATTTTTCTTTTAAAAGAAAGACAATTGACCTTTAAATTTGATCGTTAAAGAGTTAACAGAATCTCAAATTATTTTGAACTTCATTGTCCATAATAACATTTCCATATATATATATATATATATATATATATTATACACATGTATAAATAAATATGTATGCATAATCACGATAATAAATCTGCATGTATAAACTGATGGTAATAATCAAAGATAGATTAATTGGTTGTTTGGACAAGTAATCTATTTGGATAATGTTCATCCATTCTGAAAAATACACTGAAGTACATTTTTGACTAAAAAAAAATCCGAACCATTCACATTTTATGAAGTTAGTTGCCTATCTTAGGCTATCTTTTTTGTCATGCCAAGTTGGCATGCTTATAAGATAGACTTCTTGTGGAGTCTATTATTTTAACAAGACTGCCTGTCGAGAACTTTGCCAGAATTTGTTAGGAGTTGGGTTGCTCGTAGAGTCCTTTATTCAATTTTGGCTTGAGTTATATTTTTGTAGAGTACTTATGCTGATAAGTTGCGGAGATGACCCTTATGCAGTCTATGGCTTCTACCATTTGGATACTTATGCTGATTATGTTGCGGTGATGACCCTCGTGGAGTCTATGACTTCTCATGTTTGGGTGTTGTCATGTCATGTTGATTTTGATTATAGTAGTCTCTTAATTTAGGATGACTATATCAAGTCATAAATGACTTAGGGAGCATGGTTACCTTGTTACTCAAGATAACTAAAGGGAGTCCTATTGACTCATTTGTCAAGATGACTCTAAGGAGTTCTCTTGATTAGTTAGTCTAGATAATGGTTACAGCAATTTCGTAGTTTGGATGACTCCATGGTTCTCTCCCAATTACTTACTCGTCTTGGCGTCATTGTAACAAAATGAACAAGTATAGATGGGCTAGTGCCACGGCTCTTACTTTGTTATGACGTGACAGCAAATTGCCCATGATGACAAGTTGTTTGACTATATTTGTCTTAGTTATAAAAATGTTTAAGCTTGCTTTCTAAGATCTAAGAGCTTTCGACCTTTTTTCCTCAAATTTATGGCTCCCATCCGTGTTAACTTCTTGAATTGTGTCTTATCTTTCCTGTAAGAACTAGTCTTGAATGCAAAGGGAAACAATATCCAAAAACCGTTTTAAAGAATTTGTTTGTTCACACTTCACATAAAAGATCGAGAAAAAATACCTTGTTTGATGGAAACTAAATATTCATTTTGACTTCTTTCCTCGAATCTGGAAAATCACTGGATCTTGGATACTTAAAATCTTCTAATCTATTCCCTATAATAAGTTTAGGTGAATAGACAAGGAATAGATGAGATAGTTACAGTGAGTGGCGGTTATTGGGTCATGGATCCAAAATAATTATCTTGACTCTTTAACTAAAACTCATTTTTTATTTAATTAAAAAAAATTAATATTATAGACGTAAATACAAATTAAGTATTAGAATAATAAAAATAAATAACCACTCAATTATTTAATCAAAACTCATCAATAATTAATCTTATGAATCTAAGTCCAAATAAATTATAACACTAATAAAAAAACTAATTTTATTCAATTCCAAATAATTAATTCCAAGGATTAATTATTCCTAATTACATGTTGAAGCTATCTAGAATAAAATTAATTTTTTTCCACTTTCTATTCTAAAGTGATATAAAATCATTCATAAACACTAGAGTTAGATTAAGGATTGTACGATATAATGCTCTTGACTCCCTATAATAACCAAAGTACCCTTGCTACGTAGCTATATTGTAGTAATATACTTAACCGTTTAAACATCTTCTATTATTACCACAAGAAGATTATGTCCTCCATGATTACCTAATAATAAAAGACTTATTGAGATAAATCTCAACACCTAGTCTTAGACCTAAGGGTGTATTAATACATCTGCCATTCTATGTAACTACCATTATTGAGCCTAAGTCTTAAATACTATCACCTTACTTAATAATATATACCATCCTTCAGTATCTAGTTCAATCTATCAAATTCACTAGAAGAATATTCAATTCTATATTAAATAGTATTACCAAGGGCTTGGATTCAATGAATTTAATTGGAATAATCCACAAAGAGACGATTAACTCATATCATAAATGAAATGGCATAGAGACCCTATTGTATAGCTTTATCTTAACTAACTAAATCAATGTACCTAACATAAAAGACTATTGATCTTATAAGTAAGAAACCCCACCAATGTTATATTAAGGTACAAGGACCTAGCCTTACTAGACCACCAATCCATACTCATGTCATTTAGATGTGTCGAATCAGTAACAATAGTGATATTAGGTCTCTCTTCTTTGATAGCATCTTTAGAGAACAATCACTAAACGGTCTTATTCTACGCATACCAAATATGCTAATACACATAGTTTAGGATCACTACCTAATGACTAAAGGTAAGTCACCCTACCTAAAGGAGACAAATGTGTGATGCCTTTTATTTAATGGAACACCCAATACCATTAATTAGCCAAGGACGAATATGCTTGTGATTTAAAGTTGCAATGAGTCATACCTTACCATGAAGAAAGACACAACACAACATATGAATCATCTGTTCAAATCACATGGACCTTATTGTATGAAATATTTATGAGTAAAAATAATTCAAACAACCCCTCAATATTTTAAATCAACATTTATATAAAATTGCTAGTCTTTTTGCTCATAAATCCCAACAGACTCCTACTTGCACAAATAAGATTAAATATTCTGTTCGAACCCCCATAGTGGTAAAAGGATTAGCTAGATTATACTCTGAGAGAATTTGTTCTACCACCATCTCCTTCTTATGAATGAGGTCCCTGATCAAATGATACTTCCCCTCTAGAGGTTTGCGTTTGTAGTGGTTTCTTGGCCCTTTGTGTAGGAAACCAGATCCCAAATCCATGGGGGAGTCTTTAATATTTTCAACTCACAAAAATATGAGACGAGAGCAATACCTTAATCCTCTTTGCAGGTTGCTGATGGTTTAGCAAATCTCTCTTGTTCATGTCAAGAGTGTTCTTATTTCATGAATATCAATAAGTTACTAGGGTTGTTAGAGGGCTTTGATATCTTGACAGATTAATAATACCTACCTTTAGATATTTTAATTTGTGACATCAAGTGGTGTTGTAGTGGATTTGTCTCCACCTTTATTCAGAGTAAGGTTCTTTATGTCCCTTCTGATCAACTTCATATTTTGTCTTACTAAACTGGTAGGGGTTTGTCAAACTCCAAGTCATAAAAGATGGCTTTATTAAAAGAAAAATCCTTTTTGCACAATAAATTTCCTGAGATCTTGTACTTAAAGGTTGAATTGGACATCTTGATATACTAGTTTAAAGCCTTGTAATCTATTCCCTATCTATCTGTGTGAACAGAAAGAGAATAGGAGAGAGAGAGGCACTTTTGAGTGCTAGCCTAAATAGATGTATTGAAATTTTTTGCAAAGAAAACCACATTTGTTTCTCTAGGGTTCGAAATGATTGTCTAATTTCTAGTTATATAATAGGATAAAAATAATCCTAATAAAATAACCTAACTAGAATAAGTCTTATATGGGCTAATAATTCCAATGGCCTATCTAACTTTTTAGTTTAATTAAAGATTCAATAATTATTAATTGGATCATGGATCTGCATAATTATTCTGATCCTTTAACAAAAGTCCAATATTTATTTTTATCATAACTCATCATTAGTTAATCTCATGAACTTAAGTTCAAATTAATTTTAAGACTAATAAAAATAAATAGCCACTCCATTAGTTTATTTAAGCAAATTAATAATTAGTCTTGTGGACTTAAGACCAAATTAATCTAAAGACTAAATAAATTAACTAATTAATTGTATTCAAATCCAAATAATTAATTCCAATGATTAACAAATCTTTCATTAATTATTAATGCTATCTAAACTAAAATTAATTCCTTCTCCAATCTCTTATTTAAGAACGACATAAAATCATTCACGAGCAATAAGGTTAGGTTAGAAACCTTAAGACAAAATGCTCATGGCTTCATAAAATGAGCAAAATACCCTTACTATATAATAGTAATGTACTTAGTTATTCTAAACATCTTCTATCACTAACAGAAAACTTTCCTTATGCTGGCTGCCATATATACTAAGGGCCTTCAAGAATATTGGCTTGGCTGTAGGGCCTTCATATATACATATATAGCAGCACTTTGGCAGCCGTATATTCCTAAATTATAGAAGGGCAGTCATATATAAGTCTTCATGCTTGTAGCGGTATTCGAGCCGTCGTATATAAGTTTAAATAATTTTTTTTGTAGAAATTTGTATATTAATGTATTTAATGTTTCATCCTTGAAAGACATAAAGTTATACATATTTGTATATCCATCACCACTTTCATTTCCATAAAAAAATGTGCATTCATGACATACCTTTTAAATTATCAAATTTAAACCATAACAAAATAACATTCAATCAATCATAACAAAATATAATTATCCTTAGCAAACCATACTACAAATTAACATTCAATCAACTATAACAAAATATAAATATCCATAATGAAGTTAGATATAGCAATGCTTCTTTGATTATCAAGCAACCATGTTCATGAGAGAGAGGAACAACAAAGATTGTAGTAAGTCTAGCACATCCAAATCCCAATTTCAATACCTGCAAAGGATAATAATAGTACATCAATTATTGCTTGCTAATTTAGACCTAAAATCTAAAATTTCCCATAAATTGTGCTTATACTAATTTATCACAGTAGAAATTTCTTTCTATAGCTTTCTGGATGTGATTGCTCCTTACTAGAAACACGAGAAGAAGATAACAAATTGAATAAAATTGTAGCATAAATAAGCATCATCCCAAAAATTAAAAATAAAGGTTCATTTGTGTCTACCCCATCTAAGATAGGCCTGCTTGACACTATCACATCAATGAAAATGGTTAGGCCAAAATTTTTTGGCCTAGTAAGATTACATGTAAGTCTCTGCAATTAATACTCGTGTTTGTAACTTTTCTAGTTGCTTCTTAAAGTCCAACATATGCGTTCAATCTTAACATGATGATTAAGTAATATGTTTGTCTTACTGTTGTGTTTTTCGTTTATCTTCCTTCCCATATATGCATTCTCTACACTCATTTTGAAAGGGTTCAGTAAAGTCCAGATGGATTTTGATGCAAAAGCTGATTAAGAAGACACCATACTCAAATTGGTGCTTCTTCAATAAAACTATCATTGTGTAATTAACCATATTATGTCTACGAAATGATTCTTTGGATAGGCCTTCTCCTTCAATTCCTCCATCACAGCATCGAACATTGGACTGTTGGTTGACCTTGATATCTTTCATAGTTTATCCTTCAAAACGTTCCCTTAATGTATTTTTTTAAAATTGCTGTAAATGTATTGGACATAAGACCTATGTGTGCAATTAGGTTGCACTTCTGAAAGTGCTAGATCCAAACCTTGCCAAGTGAGCGAAATAATAAAGTTGGTGTAATTATATTGAGGCTGAAAATAACAATATGTGCTTCTCTTTGGTTATACCTTTTGCCTATCAGATGTAAATGTTCAGGCATAGCCTCTATTAGGAATTTCAGAATAATTAGCAAGAAATTCAAAGAACCACTGCCATTGCTCCCTGGCCTTTTTTTTCAACTACAACATGTGCTATAGGCTAAAAACAATTTTTTGGATCAACTGCAATAGTTGGCTAGGACATGGGTTCGTTATATGGCAAAAATCCACCCCAATTATCCTCATGCAACAAGTCAAAAAAACCTACCATTAAGGGACCAAAGCAACAATAGAACCTCTTGAACTTGAGATTCTTTCCTAGTTCCCTGAAGTTGTCATGCAAGATTTAAATTGTTGAATCAGGCCGAGTCATTTTAAACTCTGAAACATAGTCAAATAACCTCTACTATTGCTTATCATTTAAACCAACAATTTCCTCCAATACCTTCCTTTTAGCTTTATATGCTGCTCTTCTTTTAATTTCAATGTTCCAGTCATCTATAACTTCTTACCTAATTAATGCAATAGGCATCCTAGCATCCACTCTGCTCTTCTCAACAACTTTGTTTGCAACTCTATTTGTTGTAACCAATAGGTTCTTAACAATGCAGTTTGTACTGTGTTGCAACCTCATACTCTTGATGACAAAATCTATTGTTTTGCTTGCAGCTTCAACACTAGCATATATGAACCAGCCACAACCATTAGATTACATTTTGCCCTCACCGTTGTAGGCTCACTAGGCTTAAACATAGCAATCTTCCCTTCTTTTATCTTGTAATTTACTATTGCATTGCAGAAATCTTTCTTGCATGAAATCTAGTGTTCTACATGTCTTTCTCTAGATTAAAGTCAACATATCGATCCTTAAGGTCTTCCATATCACTATTAGATTCTCCTTCCTGGTTGAGGTCTTCTTCCACAGTTTCACCATCAAATATTTCTTCTCCCTGACTCCGTATTGAGCTCTTTTCTTTCTATTTCCTTTTTCCCTTGTCTTTCCCTTTGTCTTTTCTTTGACTACCTCTTGATGAGCCTGCATTATTCTAATCATCCTACAAATCATCACCATTTACATTTTCATCCACTAGACCCTCACATATTGCATCATCCTTACAAAACTCATCATCATCTGTAAAAGAGTCATGACCCTCATTGGTAGAATCATCTTGCTCAGACCTAGAATCATCTGCAGCTTCATCATTAGCCATAAATGATTCCACATTATCAACATGCTTTAAGAAATCAAAGTCCTTGTCTAATCTATCTCCAAAACCAGAGGTGTCTGCTGCTTGTTCTGTTACATTTTCACACCCAACCACTTATATTTGTTGGGTCACATCTTCATCTTCAACATTACCTGCTGTTTCTTTCTCAACTTCAATCACTTGCTCTTCAGTTCTTTGCAAAACAACTGGAGCATTCAATTCAACCCTATGGTCTTCCATTCTTTCTTTTCAGTCACTTGTTGCTCGGACTTTTCAAAATTATCCATTTGTAGTCTCTTATGACTTGTTTTCTTCTCTGGCCTTGGAGAGATAACCTTCGGTTATTTGTTCTCCTCTTCTACAATCTCCTCTTATACAACAGTTGATGGAATAGGATTAGCATTCCATTTTAGATAGGTTAGAATATGGTCAACTATCTCTTACCTACTCTTCTTGTCAGTGAAGATCTCAATGACTCGAACCTATGGAACCCAAGCACACATCTCCATCACATGTATATCATTCTTCAACTCCACTAGACCTTTCTTCATATCTCCTTTAGTGGGCTTCAAATACCAAAAAAAGTATTGTCTCCTCTTCATCATGTCCAAGTGCTAACAACATTTGTCCAATTTCTGGCATGGACATTCCGTCCTTAAGGCAGAAGCCAATGTAGTCTCTTTCCCCATCCTGATATTCAACATAATCACCTCGACTTTTGATGCCTCCATGGTATAGTTTTACTTTGAGTAGTTAATTATCCATAGTTAATTATGAGTTAGTAGCTAGCCTACATTGGAACTTCTCTAGATTAATTAGCTAAAAGATTTTAGTAAACAATGGTTATACACTAAACTTAGAAAAACATTAGCCATCCTACGAAGATCTGTTATGTTTTCTAAGAACAGAATTGGGCATTAGATATTGTTGTATCTGTTACATAGATCAATATACTAAGCCACCATATTATTGATTATAGATTGAGGATTAACTATAATCTAAGATAACACGAAAAGAACAATGTGTCTTATTTGAGCATTAAATTGTATGATTATATGTTTATATTTCAAACAATTTTGTCATTTTTAAAATCTTTTTCAATTAATTACAGAAAAAATGTCTGGTGGAAGTTCTTTCAGTCCTTTGTCTATTATTTTCTCAAGGAGAATAAGCTAATGGGCCTAAATTACATGGATTGGAAAAGGAACATGAACATAGTACTCACAACTAAAGGGTATAAGTATGTTCTCACCTTTCCCTATCCTATCATTGGGAAAGGTTCCACTCCCGAGTAAGTGCAAAAGCAAAAGGATTGGTTTAAAGAATATCAAATGGCCAAATGCTACATGCTAGTTTCCATGAGTAATATGTTGCAAGCTCAACAAGAAAAAAAAAAGAAACTGTGAAGGCCATTGATCTGTCCCTAAAAGAGATGTTCTATGACAAAAGCTGGCCCTCAAGGAAGGAATCTATTAGAGTCATAATGAATACCAAAATGGTTGAGGGAGTCTATGTCAGAGAGCATATGCTCAAAATGATGGTTGCTTTTGATGAAGCAGAAGATCTTGGGGCAAACTTTGACTAGGAGACTAAGAGTGACATGATTTTTGAGTCATTGCCAAGTTTGTTTACTTAGTTCAAGCTTAACTACAACATGAATAAGCTTTCTTACACTCTTTGTGAGCTGATGAATGAACTACAAACAGCTGAGAAAATCATGAAGTAGAGTTCTAGTGCTGTCCTCACTCGAAGTTCTTCTTCTGTACTTAGGCCTAAGCCTAAGAAGTTCAAGAAGAAAAAGCACAAGCCACAGGGTCATTCTAAGGCCTAAGCACCTGCTCAGGAGAAGAAGCCCAATGCTAAGCCTAAAGGGAAGTGTTTCTCTTGTGGCCAAGTAGTTACCCCAAGTTCTTAGCTGATAATTCGATTGGTATCACTCTCCATCTGGAGTCTATTATAATGGCTGGACCTATTCCTACTTGGATATTTGATTCAGGAGCCATTAACCATGTCTATCAATCTTTACAAGGGTTCAGAAGGACAAGGAGACTAAATAAAGTTAGCATGGATTGCTTGTCGGCAATGGAGCAAAAGTATGGGCTGAAGCGATGGGAGATGTTCAACTTTAATTTGATAATGATAAATTTTTTTTATTTTAAATGATGTACTTTATTTCAAAAACTTTAAACAGAATTTAATTTCTGTTTCAGTTTTAATTAAAGATGGTTATACCTTTTCTTTCCATTCTGGTTGTATTATCAGTAAAAATGGAATGGTTATTTGCTCTGATAGTTTATATGGTAATTAATTTCATTTAAATCCAATTACTTATCAAGTAAATAATGTTGAACAATTAGAACAAAGGAAAAGAAAGACTTCGTCTAATAATGATTCATACTTATGACACTTGAGATTAGGACATATTAATGCTAACCGGATTCAAAGACTTATCCAAGATGGGCCTTTAGGCTCATTAGATTTGGAAGAAAGGCCTACATGTGAATCATACTTAATGGGAAAAATGACCAAAAGGTCGTTTAACCAGAAAATTGAAAGGGTCAAAAAAGTATTGAATCTAATCTATACTGATGTTTGTTTTCCAATGAGTACATTAGCTAGAGGTGGATACAGGTACTTCATTACTTTTATTGATGATTACTCACGTTTTAGTTACATTTACTTGATGAGGCTCAAGTCTGACTATTTTGATAAATTCAAAGAGTTTAAGGCTGAAGCGGGTCGTCAAACAAGTAAGCAAATCAGGACGTTGAGATCAAGTCATGGTGGAGAGTATGTTCTTGGTGAATTCAAGGATTACTTAATACATCATGGTATTATTTCTCAATTATCTAAACTAGGGACACCCCAGAAAAATGGTGTTGCTGAAAGGAGAAATATGACGTTATTAGACATAGTCAGAAGCATGATGTCTTATGCTTCTCATCCCATTTCTTTTTGGGGATATGTCTTAGAAACAACAACATATATTTTGAACTTGGTGCCAATGATCTACATCAGCATCAGTAATAGCTTCATCGTAACTAGTTTGATCTAACTCTAGATGATCTGAAATAAGCCCGAACTACGACGAGGCTCCATATGTGTTTGAGACTGTGGCTATGTCATATCCTTTACTATTGTTGGTTCCACTTAAAAGTCAAGGGCCAAGGATAGAATACTTCTCTCCTAATTCCATTTTATTGGAACTCTTGGTGCTTATTCTTTACTCATCCTCCAAGAATCTAGCATTAGTGCTAATAAATGCTTTATGCTCTTGAGGTTGATAAAAATGAGCCCCTCTTGTTCCTTTTGGATACCCAGGAAAGTAACATAATTCTGATCTTGGTTCTATCTTACTTCATGTAGATATATAGTACATATGCTGGACAACCCCATATCTTGAGGTGTCTCAGATTGGGCTTTCATCCAATCCATATCTCATAAGAAGTCTTATGTACTGACTTAGCTAGCACCAAATTCAATATATATGCTATTTTTTTTCTAAATTATATCCCCAAAAAGAAATAGGAAGAGACGCAAGAGACAGCATGCTTCTGACCATATCTAATAACATTCTATTTCTCCTTTTAGCTACATTATTTTCTTGGGGTATCCCTGGTGCAGTGAATTGAGAAATAATATCGTGATATATTAAGTAATCCTTGAATTCATCAAGAAGATACCCTCCACTTGATTAGCTTACCTATAAGATCCTCCTTGACCTCTTTGATTTATCAAAAGATTCAGACTTGCTTCTCATTAAGTAAACATAACCAAAAAGTGAGTAATCATTAGTAAAATTGATGAAATACTCATATCCACCTTTAGCTCATGTACTTATTGGACCACAAACATCACTATGAATTAGACTCAATACTTCCTTGGCCTTTTTAACTTTCTAGTTAAATGGTCTTTTGGACATCTTTCCCTTTAAGCAAGATTCACATATATGCCACTTCCAAATCAAATGAGCTTAAAGACCCATCATGGATAAGTCTTTGAAACCCGTTAGCATCAATATACCCTAACCTCAAGTGCTATTAGTATGAATCGTTATTAGACAAATTATTTCTTTTCCCTTGTTCCAATTATTCAACATTATTTCATTGATATGTAATTAGATTTAAATGAAACCAGTTACCTTATGAACTACCAAAACAGATAACCATTCCTTTCTATTGATAATGGAAACAAACGGCATAACCACTTTTTATAAAAACTTAAACAAAAATTATATTTTGTTTAAAGTTTTGGATGTAAAGTGCATCATTTAAAATCAAAAACTTATTACCAGCTAAATGAAGATAAACATCTCCCACTACTTCGGACCATACTTTTGTTCTATTGTCGACAGGGAAACGAGATTAATAACCCAATTTTTAACGTTGTTTACACACAAAAGGAGATATGAATACCTAAATTTAATTGACAAAAAATTACAGGCCGGTCTTCACCTTTCAAAATGTGGATCATCGTCTACACGCTTAGGATCTTCTGATATATTAACTATAATCAGTCTTGGTGAACATACTAGGAATACAAGACCTTTTCTTTTGGAGTGGCAGCTGGGGTTTTTTTTTTCCGAAACAAACGTTTTGAAAGTTACGTTGCAGATTGAGATTTCTACAAGAATCGTACCCTAACTTCTAGTTATGATAAGATATTTAATAATCCTAAAATAACCTATTAGGATTTGGGCTACTATGAGCCGTAACACAATAAGTCATTCTCAATTTTAATTAAGGGTAAAATAATTAAGCATTGGTCATGAACAAAAAAATTTTATCTTGACCGTTTAATTAAAAAAAACTCTTTTTTTAATCCATATCCAACAATAATTAATCTTATGGACCCACGTCCAAATTAATTATAAGAATAATACAAAATAAAGAGCCATTCACTTATTTTATTTAAACCCAACAGTAATTAATCTTATGGACCTAAGAACAATACACAAAGGGGCAATTAACCTCTCTAATAAATGAAATGACATAAAGACCCTATTGTATAGATATGTCTTAATTAACTAACTTCAAGTACCTAACATGCAAGCTATAAATCTCCATTTTGTGATCTCACCCATAGCACATCAAAGCACATGGACTTAGCTTTTCATCAGACCACCAACCCATACTTATATCATAGGGACTTGTCCATACTGTAGCAATAGTGATATTAGTTCTCTCTTCTCTGATTGTACCTTTAGAGAACAATCACCGAATTTTCCTATTTTACAATACAAAATGTGCTAACACATATAGTCCAGGAGCACTACCTGATGACTAAAGGTAAGTTTGTTATGACGTTTATTCAATAGAACTCCCAATTCCATTAACTGGCCAACACACTAATCACCTATTTAAATCAAGTTGGACCTTATTGCATATTATACTAATATGTAAAAATATATGTATAAAGATTGTAGTTTTTTACACATTATCTCAAAATATGATGGTCTCTTTTGGGCATAAATCCCAACAGACTCTCACTTGCACAAATAAGACTATTTATTCATTTCACAACTCATACAGTTATATGAATGCTTTAAAAAACATTCAACTGTTCTAAAGTCTCTATAAAACGATCTACTAGATAATTGTTAAAAGCTACATGGTATGTCACTCAAATAAAACTATCTGGGAATTTCATTTCTCATACAACTATCAAAATGCTTACAAAAACATTTGACTGTCTAGAGAAACCATGAATAGCTATACCAGACTTATTGTTGAGAGCAATGTTTTCAGAACCGGACCGGTCACTGAACGGAAAAGTTATTGGTTTACGGTTCAGTGGTTCAACCGTAATTGAATCATAATCTAACCATAATTGAACCAGTTAATTTAATAATTCAATAATATTTATTATATAGGTTTAAATATATTAAAATTCTTATGATTTACTATGTTATTTATTCATTAAAGATAGATTAGTTTTTTTATATTATTACTTGCTTAGGTTATTTATATAGTCTTCTTCTTTGTAATATAAAATAATATACTTTATCAATGAAATCTTAATTTCTTCTTCTTTAACAAATATTTTAATTCTCAAATAGTTTTAAATTGTATCTAAACATGTTTTCATAGAAGAAAATTTAATATCAAGCATAGCTTCTGCAGATCTAACCCTATGGTGAGTTGACTGGGGGCTATTGGTATTTTGTAAAAATTGGAGAATAAAAATAGAAAATTAAGTGATTTATGGTAGAATTAGGGGAAACAATTTAGAAAAATTTTCAATTAGGAGTTTGTAATTTTTAATTTCTTCAATTTGACCAAAATTATTTTTTTTTAAAAAAACTGACCAATCCTAACGGTTCACAGGTTAGATCAGCAGGTCCAAACTGATCTGGCACAAATACACCGATTTATTAAATTTTTTATTTTTCCTCTCAGATCAAAACGACCAGTGGACCTACTCATGGTCTAACGTTCCAACGAATCGGTTCGGTCCGGTCCACAAAATAGTGGTTGAGAGATACTAAGCACTCTTTTGAGAAAAGCCTTTTGATACTTGTTATATCTCAATGCATGGTAAATATCTTGCAATTCCTTCTCATCCAGTTATCTGAATGTTGTCAAAAATTCAATCATTCAGAGATATTTTAGAAAAATTCTGCCTGAACCAATACCAAAGACACATAGTATCTCTATTGTGCATTTATTCTTGCTTTTTTAGAATCCATAGTTACCTTATCATTTCTTATGGGGAAATCGACCATGAATCTATAGGGAAATGAGATCAATGATATGATATTTAAAATCATTTTCACACAAAATGAGATTCGAATACCTACCTTTAATTGATAAAAAATTGTAGACCAGCTTCACCTTCCAAAATGTGGATAACCATCTACAGGTTTTGGATCTTTTGTTCTATTCCCTATAATCAGTCTTGGTGAACAAACTAGTAATAGAGGAGTTTTTATTTTCGAGTGATAGCTGGTTTTTTTTTTTTCATTTTTTTCTTGAACAGGCTTTCTGAAAGTTACTACTACAAAACGAGGTTTCTCCAAGAAACGTACCCTAATTTCGGGTTATGATATGGCATTTAATAATCATAAAATAACCTAATTAGGATTTGGGCTATTATAGGTCATAACTCAATAAGCTACTCTTAATTTTAATTGAAGGTCCAATAATAATCATTGGGTCATGGACACAAAATAATTCTGTTGGCCTGTTAATTAAAAAAACCTTTTATATATTTTTTAATCCAACTCCAACAATAATTAATTTTATAGACCTGAATCCAAATTAATTATAAGACCAATAAAAATAAGTAGCCTCTTAAACTCAACAATAATTAATCTTACGGATCTAAGTCCAAATTAACTATAAGACAAAATAAAATAAATCATTTAATTTTATTCAAGTAAAAATAATTATTTCCAAGGATTAAAAAAACCTTAATTAATTATTAAATCTTCTTAGAATAAAATTAATTCCTCTTCACTTACTATTGTAGAATGATACAAAATCACTCATAAACAATAGGGTTAGATCATAAACTTTAAGACACAATATTTTTGGCTCTATAAAATGATCAAAATATCCTTGTTACATAATAACAACATACTTAGTCATTTTAAACATCTTCGAATATCACCATAAGAAGATAATGTACTCCAAGGCACATTGCTATAGAACCAGAAGGCTTGTCGAGATAAATCTCAACCTTTAATCTTTGACCTACAGGTGTATTAACACAGTTACCCTTTTGTATAATACCCACAATTGAACCTAGGTCTAGTGTACTATCACCTTACTCAATAGCATCTACCATCCTTTGGTATCAAGTTCAATCTGTTAAGTCCACTTAAATAATCATTGGAAGAATATTCGGAATTATACTAAATAGTACTATGAAGGAACTAACTTGAAGAAGCCACAAGGGGGCAATTAACTCATCTCATAAATGAGATGACATAGAGACCCTTTTATATAAGTTTGTCTTACCTAACCAAATCGATGTAAATAACATAAAAGGTTATTGATCTCATACATAAAAAACCTCACCCATGTCATATTAAAGTACAAGGACCTACCTTTTCCAAATCACCAACCCATACTCATGTTATGGGGATGTGTCCACACAATAGCAATAATGATATTAGTTCTCTCTTCTTTGATAGTATCTGAACAATCATTGTATGACCCAATTCTACCCATACAAAATGGGCTAACACTAATAGTTCTAGAATGCTACCCAATGCCTAAAGGTAAGTCATTCTATTTAAAGAAGACTAATTTATTATGACCTTTATTCAATGAAACGCTTGATTCATTAACTAATCAAGAACAAATTCCATATAATTTAAACCTCTGGTGATCCATATGTTACTGTGCTAAACGTCCCAGCACATAGATCACCTATTTAAATCAAATTGGACCTTATTATATGAAATAAATAAATGCATTAAAAAACAATTCAGCTTAATTTTATTAAATCAACAATTACATGAAATTCTTAGTCTTTTTGTTCATAAATCCCTACATTTGTAACCATCGGTGATTATGTACTAAGGATTTTTCAAAGTAATTTTGTGAAGAACTACTAAAGAAAAAATTCCTTTATAATCACTTTAAATGTTGCTACTTTGATATGTAACAAGTAGAACGGATATTTGTAATTGTTTATTACGAATAGGATAGTATAAATCCATAAAGTATTTAATATCTATTCCTTTCTCTCTGAAAACTTAAAAATATTATGTAACTTACATGCAAATGATCATATATAATCTCTACTTGTAAAGCACCTGATCATATATATTCAATCAATTGTCAAACTGCCTTACAAGAGTCTATTACTAGCCGTTTGTGATAGAAATCAATGAATTTATCAAGCATTGGTTGGAACTATTTTGATGCTATCAAAGGAAGACTATCTTGGAGGTATTATTCATGAAAGATATGATATCATTCATGGAAGAATTAAAATGTGCAAAGCTCAGCATTTCAAGTATAAAGGAGAAGTGAAGTCATTGGTGTGCCAAGAACTTGAGCTTGAAGCCATCTTCCAAAACACAAAAAGTTTAGGAAGATCGAAGCAATTCAAAACTATGGAGATGTCACAATATTTGAAGGCCAAAAGGAGTTGATTTCTTGCCCTAATCATGCCATGGAAGAAGGAAGTGAAGGGCTACGAGAAGGCATGAAAGAATGGCGTAAAATTGGAGAACAAATGGCAAGGTACACGATTGTCCGCCTCCAAGCAAGCCTTGTCAGACACCCGACCAATTCTGGCAACATTCCAGCTCAAAACAGAAAGGTTCCAGAGCTCCATCTGGTCTTCTGTACGGTGCCTGATGCATTCTAGAGGATTATTAATTAACCTACTAAGACTCATGTTTTAGGGTTTGGGTTAACCAAAACACCATAAACACATCCTTAACTTGTAAACAATCTTTGAATGAATGTAAAACACATTTTTATCTTCGAGATAAACGTTCAAGATCAAAGTGATCATTTTGGTGAGTTCTTAGGCAACTCTTCTGGGGTTCTTAAGTGACTACACAAGGGTTATCGATTACTTTTGATTAGGGTATTGATGGGTCTACCAAATCAAGAGGATGGTTAATGAAGATTATGTTTCATAGGTTATTCTAACTAGCCTAAATAAACCTATAGGTGAAATCCTTTCAATTGGTGTGTTTTTTATGAATCTTCCATTCTAAGAGATCCCATCAATTTGTAAAACATAATATGTGAATTTTCAAATTGCAAAGCAATCAGAACCCAATTCACATAATTCTTTTTTTCTTTTCTTGTGTAATGAAACACAAAAGGAAATATCGCAATCCAAACATTTGAAGTTAACAAATGTTCTTCGGATTGATCTCGTTTTACTTATATGCCAATTTGCCATGAATATGTGATATCTAATCAATTTAATACTCTTCTATATATCTAATTCTTTCAAATCTTACATATAAAGTATTACTAATTTATCATCAAATTATTTATGACAATTTCCTTATGGCTT
>JAWZTD010016184.1:0-21352 GCA_035221335.1 Echites panduratus | reverse complement strand
TTTCCTCTTAACATAGACATTGATGACAGTGAAGAGGATTCACTGAAATTGTCTTTTCCTCCAAGAACGTTGGTGTAATATAATTGCAATAGATAAAATTTTTTAAACTACACATTTCATTAAAATAGATAAAATATTATGGTTAATTGCAAGTGACATTTAGTCATAACAAATGCTTAAATATTTTATTAATATTATATTATCACTTGTAATATAATATTAATATTTAAATTGCAACTTATGAGGAAGATAATTCTAAATTATCTTCTTTTCTCAATTTCCCTCAATAATTATATTATTATAAATATTTAAATCCAAATCATTTTTCAGGTATGTTTTTCTCTCTAAATCAGAGCTTCTCTCTCTACATTTATATTTTCTCTAGTGATTTGATTATCGCAGAGCCTTTGAAAAGATTTTCCTCTTTGACTTCGTAGTACGAGTACCCAAAGGCATTTAGCGGAGTTTTCTTGATCTTGAGTCTCACTTGTGAGCGAATCCATTTTATAAGAAACATCAAACGTGAATTAACTTAAGTATAATAATTATCCTGAAGGCAATAGTTCACTTCGATAATTTGATCTTCTCGATTGTTTTTGCATGAGTCGTGACAATTGGATGACCTGAAAACCAGTTTGGGCTCTGTCAAACGTCATTAAATTTAAAGTAAATTGATGCCTTCCCTTCTCTCTTCCCCTACCGTTGGCATACCAAATTAGCAAAGCCTTAATTAGTGGCTAACGTATCGATCAGGACACCGTTTACGAAAGCGGGTATTTCTTTAGTCAATTAGTTTTCTTCATTGCAAAGATTTTCCAATATCCCACATTTGAAGCAATATGTACTACAGAAAATTAGCTTTCTATTCGTTTCCTCCCTTCTTGGTTCACGTGTATTGCTCTTCTATTCATTAATGTATTGGTCTTCTGTGATTACTACATAAGTTTACCAGCTTTTGCATTTCGAAGAGTTGAGCTTTTTTGATATTCTAGGAGAACAATTCTACAAAGCTTGGGGAAGATGTTAAGTATTAAATTTAATTCTTTTTCATTCAGCTTATTTTAGAGTTTAGTGGGAATTTAACATAATATTAGAGTTGAGATCTTGAATTCAACTTCTAGTGTCATCTTTTAGTCATTTATCTTCTCTCTTTCTTACCGAACAAGTCTGAAAGTGTATTTTAATAAAATTATATTTCTTTCCTTTGAAATTAAATATTCTATTTTGACTTTAAAATATATTTAAAAAATTTTAACTCAATTAATTTTAATGTAAAAATATCATTTTTTTCAAATAAAAAGTTTAATAAAATAAAAAAATAGAATATTTAATTTAAAATAATTTAAATTAAAAAGTGAAACATCCAATTATAGAGGGAGAATATTTAACTTTTACATTTGTGCATTTTGACATAAATTACCTGTCGATGTAAATAATCGATATGTTCGTGGAGTATCAACAGTCAAATTTCCTCTACGGGAATCGAAAAAGTGGTTTATCTTTGTAGCAATAAAAAATAATTTCCTCTTATGGGAAGTCAATCATTTTACTGTTATTCGTGCACCAAAGAGAAACCACTACCACTACTACGAATAAGTAAATGATTGATTAAACGAATATAACATTGTTTTTTTTTTTTTTTCTTAATCCGAATGGAATACCACTTCGACATAATGTTTTGTAGCAGCAAATGAAATTCCATAACAAATGTCGGCCACAAAATTACTTGTCCACATTTTACAATGCAAAACACACTTACTAATGACTAAAAGAAGAATCAATACTCCTCTGAGCAATGAGAAATAGATGGATTGCTCATATATTGTGAACATTTTATTAGAAAAATTTAATGCACAACCAATAATTTTATAACACATCTAAATAATATATATATTTATATCAAAGATAGCACTGTCAACTTAGTGAGGAGACAAGTGCGATATCTGAATTTTCAATATATGTGTCAAGTTTTAAAACAAAAATTTTTGCATCATTGATTATCTCCAAGTAAACAGTATCACATATCCTGCATTTTACTCGATTTTATTATAAATTTTATTTTTCATAAGTTTATAACTTCTAACAGTATAATTAAAGTAGATATTTGAGTCTGATTTGGACACCACATCTAAAAAAAATAAAAATAGGACCAACCCTTTGAAATGTGCAAATTAACCTCCTTTGTATTAACGCTCTTTATGAAGTCCTTCATAGTATTTGTCAGATTGAAAGACGACGATGACTTTTTACAATATGTAACATAACGATGAAATAATAATTATATATTGTATAGAAATGTTATTATGAATAACATAGTTCAAATTATTTTTTAACTCATATTAAGGTTCTAATGGTAAAAATTAACGGTCAACTATTTTTTTTTATATATAAAAAATGATACAAATTAATGAAGTACCCGTGGATTTAATTTGTCTTTTTAAGGTTTAATTTATAATATATTTCTTAAAAAAATAAATTTTAATAGAAGAATTTATTTTTTCTTAAAAAAATTTTTTTGACAGTTAACTTTGACAATTAAAAACTTGACAGGATCTTAAAATAATTTGAACTTAGTAGCCCATAATAACAATTCCTTATATTGTATATTAAAATACAACTCAAATATTTTTCTAAGAATTAGGCAAATGTTATTCTATTTTTCAACGTACGCAAGTGTGTCAATTTTATGTAGATGTATTGGTCAATAGTTATCAATAATATTAAATAATTCATCAAATAATATTATATTTAGATAATAAATATGGTGAATAGTCCAATGCTCTTTCATCTACTTAAATTGTGAGTTTTTATTAATTATATAGTTCACCTTTAGTTTTTTAATAGTTTTTAAAACTTTATTCAACCCTAAGTAATTAATCCTTTCAGTATATGAATGTTTGAAATATATTATTTAAGTACATTAATATTAAAATATTTCTCATTCAATATATAATACGATTTTGAACTACCAAAATTCGTATACAAAGATGCCAGAAAGTACAAAGGACACATCAGGAAGTATCAGGTAATGTGTAATAAATATAATAAAATATAGAATTGAAATACACAATAATTTATGTAGAATTAAATTTCTTTCTGGTACTATTTAATAATTAGCCTAATTCATTCAATTACATTAAATGGATTTTAAAATTACACTAATATCTAATACCTTCTAAAAAAAGTTATCATATAGTTAGTTATAAATGTTTTTTTTCCCCCGAAACCATAAGCTTTTTTTCTTTTTGGACTTTTGTTCGAATTTAAAAAATATATATTAATTAAAAGGGCATGATGACCTACTTTTAATCAATTACTACTACAAAATTAGTTATTTAATTTACAAGAATAAAAAGTTCATTTAGCTTATTTGAATGAAGAATTGTAATTATTATTTATTATCAGATAAAACTTTTTCATATAAATATATTGAATAGATATTCCATATAATTTAAAAATAAATTTTTACATGTCAATAATAATTCAAGAGTTTAAATGTTATTTAATCCTATTTTTATAATTATCACAATCACTTTTTTATTTTATTTAAAAGCCTCCTGAGGTGGTGTGGGGTTTGGCAGACCCCTACTCGTTTATTCCAAAACGAAAAGAATACAAGAGAGGGCTTAGAGCCTTGCATCCCAAGAAAGGTGGAAACAAATCCATTACATTTCTCTAATATAACGAACCGTAATCTGTATAATTTTACAAAGTCCATTAATTACTAAAGGCAAAGAATTAAAAACTACAAAATTATGATCAGACTGTGTAGAACATGCAAAATTTGCTTTCACAATTATTACCCTCTCTACAAATGAGTTGAATTGATTATAAATGTGATAGCCTTGTTATAAATAGTAATGGAAATATGAGACATGTATTCAATAGGCAAAAACAACAAAAGATAAATGAAATAGGATAAGAAAGAATTATTCAAGGCTTGTGTTCAACACAATTTCTTTAAAATAGATTTGCCCACTTCGGTCCTTATGCTCAAGGTTGAAATGGATGTTTATCTCCCAGGATACAATGGACATGATGAAGAAGTTAATACAAGATTCTTCACCAACGAACTTGAACAAGTTGACTAATATAATACTATCAAAATATTTTATGCAATGGAAGAATAGAGAGAAAACTGGTTTTCTGATGAGTTTTCTTCTCTTCTAAAACTGAATGGAAGGCCTTATTTATAGACTAAGGAAGTCGAGGATTAGAAGAAATGCATTAAAATACTTAAAATTTTTAAGTAACCTTTTAGAATTTCGACAAGGCTATTTAGAATGCAACCATTTACATTCTTGAGGAATCTATTTGAAATTTTCAAATAATCATTTAAATTCTTAATGATACTTTTATATTTTCCACATTGTCAAATAGATAATGAATCTAACAAGTATTCAGGAGTGATAGGTTGAGAAATAATTTTCTCGTTCACTTCCTATAATTTTAATGCCTATTTTCCAACAGTCCCCCACGTGAACGAAAAATTGATAGTTTTGACTCAACGATAGTGTTCAACATTTGAAACCTGCATAGGATAACCTTCCCTCTCGAGACACACGTAATTTACTAGCTATTTAGTAGACATAATGTCGTAGAACAATCTTGCTGCCTTATGTAAATAGAACACATATTTCACATAGGAATTGAAAGGATAGAAATGAGCTGAGAATTTCTTAAGGCCCCAAAGCTCACAAGATAGAAGATAGCTACTGAAGGGTTAAAAGTGGGGGTTGATTTGAAAAGGCACATAATGAAGTTGGTAAGCCCGCTTCTCCTTTTTGACAACCCGCTGAACTTTAGACATCCCGAATATGCGGGATGTCCAATTAGATGTAGTATCTGCCAATACTTTGGTCTTGTCTCGTGGGAAAGAAGCTACAGTGCAAACATTAAAGGCTCAATAGTAATCACTTGATTACACCCGTACGACAAGGCGTCTTGGGGGTAATTCATGAGCAAGCCCATTCTAATGGCCGGAAATTAAGGTACCCACTACGCCTCTTGTTAGAATGAGAAGTGGGCCCTACTGCATGCCATGTGCTAAAAACCTAAAATATCACAATAATGCCACTTCTTGGCTTCTATAAATATAGATCTCTGCTTATAGTCAGGTAAGTCATCTTCTTCTGCTCCAATCTTACTTTGAAACTCCATCGAGCTTTCCCTCTTACAAAACTACTCTAACTTGACTGTCGGAGCATTTTTCAGGAGAAAATCTCCTGGGTTTGTCTTTTGCAGGTTAATAGTGCTCATTCTCAACACTTATTTTTAGCTCACTCAAATCTCGTATATTTTTTGGCATCATCAGTTTGGTTTCGTTACCGGGAAACGAGATTTTTGCCATCTTTCATAGCAACATCTTCTCTCATAAAACTCTATTCTTTTATTCTCTCATCTTCAAACTCATTTTTCAGAAAATTTATTAGTCCTTTTTCTCCACCTTTTAAGTCAAGGACAATAATGGAGAAATCTGAGAAAGGAAAGGAAATCGTAAAAGAGCAGTCAATGCCCTCTGCTCCAACTCTTTGTGAGGATCCACAAATCTGGATCTCGGGGAAAGAACACATCACCCCAGCTATTGTTCAAAGGAAAGAAACGAATGGCCAGCCCAAGAGTCATGCGAAACAAAGGTTGGGACAGCCAAGAGATTAACCTTCAGGAGGCAAAAGCTTTCGAGGGACCCTCAACTTTGACGGGGGGCTTACTGAAGCACTTCCATCACAAAATATGTTTAGAATTCAAAAATTGGAAAATGAGCTGTTTTTAGAGCAAGAAAAGAACCAAGTAATGATAGAATGGGCTAAACTTAGCCAAAAAATGGTCATGATAGGCCACATCCTGCCACCACCAGTCTCGATACCCTCATTACCAGTACATCCATCGAGAGATAGTCTCTCCCGAAAGGAAACCCATCACAAGAACAACAATAATCGTGACCTGTCAAACAAGAGAATACCCAAGTCCCAGATAAGTAGGATTCAAATAAATAAGACACAACCCTCCTGGAGTGAGGAGAGAACCTCGAAAAGGAGATGGTCGCAGAGTATGTCAAGATCTCCCAAAAATGGGCCAATCACTTAATAACCCTTTGCAAGATGGATAAGGGAAGCTTCCCCAAATCCTGGTTTTGAGCTCCCTGCACTACCACTATACACGGGGAAAAGTAAGGCCCAAGACCACCTCTGTCGATGTGGGCATGCAATAGGGGTTATAACAAAAGATGAGGTAGTAAAGTGTAAAACCTTCGCCAGTACATTGGGAGAAAAGGCTAGCACTTGGTTCACCAATTTGAAGCCAGGGCCCATTAGCAGCTGGTCATCTTTGGAAAGAAAGTTTCTCGCCAGGTTCAAAATGTCTGGAGCATTAGCAAGAAACCATGGAGATTTGTTCAATGTCAAACAACACCCTGGGGAAAGCCTGGAGACCTACATTAAAGAATACAAAAAAATCTACGACGACATTAATAGGGTAACCATGGAGGCAGCTCGACACTCCTTCATACATGGAACCAGGTCAACCTATCTCAAAACTAAGTACTACATCACCCAAGACGGTTGCCGAGATGTTTGAGGTGGCAAGAAAATTCGCCGCTTCAAAACAAGGAAGAAATCATTTGGAGGATTGCGAGATGAGCAAGTAAAAGCTTTCATGCGAGATGGCAAGTGACAAAAAAAAATAGAGGTTGAAAGTCTTGCCGTGTTTAATGACTTCGGTATAACTGGCATAAGTTACTATTCACTGATGTGATGTCACTATTCATTTAAGTGATATGAATTAAATACCGCTTCTCCCAAATTATTAAAGTTAGGAGAGTTCCCAACACCCTAGAGCTCGCTGGATGAAGAATTGCAGCTGCTTGAGGGATATCATTCACCTTGCGAGAAACCAAGCAATCTCGCAAGATGGCGAAAAATGACAAGCTGATTATCACATCAAAGTTAGGATGGAGAGCTCTAAAGGATACAAGCTCTCCAACAGGATCGAAGAGCTCGACAAGCTACGAGCTTGACAGGATGTGAGCTCACCAACAGGATCAAAGAGCTCGACAGGATGCGAGCTCGACTACAAGATGAGAGCTATCCAACAAGATGGAGAGCTTGATAGGATGCAAGCTCTCCGACAGGATGCGAGCTCGACGGAAGAATGATAGCTCTCCAACAAGATGGAGAGCTCGACAGGATGCAAGCTCTCCGACAGGATGCGAGCTCGACGGAAGAATGATAGCTCTCCAACAAGATGGAGAGCTCGACAGGATGCAAGCTCTCCTGCAGGATCGAAGAGCTCGACAGGATGCGAGCTCGACGACAGGGTGAGAGCTCTTCGACAAGATGGAGAGCTAGACAGGATGCAAGCACTTCGACAGGATCGAAAAGTTGGATAAGATGCAAGCTCTTTGACAGGATCGAAGAGCTCTATGACTGGATGAGAGCTCTCCGACAAGATGGAGAGCTCGATAGGATGCAAGCTCTCCGGCATTATCGAAGAGCTCGACAGGATACAATCTCTCCGACAAGATGGAGAGCTCGACAGGATGCAAGCTCTCCGACAAGATCGAAGAGCTCGACAGGATGCAAGCTTGACGACAGGATGAGAGCTCTCCGATAGGATAGAAGAGCTTGATGACAAGATACAAGCTCTTCGACAAGATGGAGAGCTCGAAAGGATGCAAGCTCTCTGACATTATCAAAGAGCTCAACAGGATATGAGCTTGACTACAGGATGAGAGTTCTCTGACAAGATGGAGAGCTCAACAGGATGCAAGCTAGTAGACAAAAAAAAAAAAGCCACGAGATCAAATGTAGCAGTTATCTTCCAGCAAGCTCTAAGGAAAAACCTTCAGAATTATCTCACAGCAAGCAATGACCCTTTGTTGTGAGTCAATAAAAACTCCAAGTTAAACTTGGAATGCTCAGCTAGCCTAGAGGATTCGGCTAGCGCAAAGGTTCAGGCTAAGCAGGAACCAAGTAACGATCATTCGTTGTGAGTCAATAAAAACTCCAAGTTAAACTTGGAAAGTATGCCTAGGCTTTGGCCAGACTAAAGGTTTCAGCTAGGCAGAAACCAAGCAACAATCATTCATTGTGAAACTATAAAAACCCCAAGTTAGACTTGGAATGCTACTAGTCCAGAAGATTCAGTCAGGGCAAAGGTTACGGCTAAGGAGGAACCAAGCGACGATTATTCGTTGTGAATAGTGAAACTTCAAGTTAAACTTGGAAGTAATCTATTAAGCTTTTGCTAGGCCTAAGGTTCCAGAGAGGTGGGAACCTACAAATCATAGGCCACAATCACCCGTTATGGAACAACAACATTTCAGGATTAATTTTGATTGCTCCGTCAGGACAAGGGATTCAGCTTAGCAATTAGATTCAGTCAGACTAAGAATGGAGAAGTCATTTGGAGAATCTGAGATGTACTGGTTCGAGGTATCAATAGCAATCCAATAAGACTCCCAAATGCAAGATGAAAAGAAAGCTGGCGACATGACCAGCTAAAAAAAAAAAGATTAAATGGTGAGATGACAAGCAACAAAAAATATATATATATATAGTTGCAAACAACCACCCACGGAGATGCCTTATTAAAGCCTTCTTAGATATGCGTCATTTTTGGTGGGCCAAGTTCATGATCAAAGTGCTCACTAAGCTCCAAAAATCTTTTCCCTTTTCAAACAATGAATTTATCATGAATGCGAGCAAACTGCAAAGTAGTAATCTCGCGTAAGAATAATGCCGCATCTCGCCAATTTTGACAAGGTGTGGCAGGGGGCTACTGAAAGGATACAAATGAGCTGAGAATTTCTTAAGGCCCCAAAGCTCGCAAGATAGAAGATAGCTACTGAAGGGTTAAAAGTTGGGGTTGATTTGAGAAGGCATATAATGAAGTTGTTAAGCCTGCTTCTCCTTTTTGACAACCCGCTGAACTTTAGACATCCCGAATATGCGGGATGTCCAATTAGATGTAGTATCTGCCAATACTTTAGTCTTCTCTAGCAGGAAAGAAGCTATAGTGCAGACATTAAAGGCTCAATAGTAATCACTTGATTACACCCTTACAAAAAGACATCTTAGGGGTAATTCATGAGCAAGCCCCATTCTAATGGCCGGAAATTAAGGTACCCACTACGCTTCTTGTCAGAATGAGAAGTGGGCCTTACTGCATTCCATGTGCTAAAAACCTAAAAAATCACAATAATGCCACTCTTTGGCTTATATAAATGTAGATCTCTGCTTATAGTCAGGTAAGTCATCTTCTTCTGCTCCAATCTTGCTTTGAAACTCCATCGAGCTTTCCCTCTTACAAAACTACTCTAACTTGACCGTCGGAGCATTTTCTAGGAGAAAATCTCATGGGTTTGTCTTTTGCAGGCTAGGAGTGCTCATCCTCAACACTTATTTTTGGCTCACTCAAATCTCGTATATTTTTTGGCATCATGAGGAATTATATTCTCTTGTTCAGTTCTCATGACTATGTTCATTGTGGCCATGAACATCAAGCTGGTTGTGCGAGAGTTATGAAAGAATTGATCCCTTGACTATTCTCCTTTAAAGAGGCCCCACTTCTCTCTCACATTGGTGATTTACTCAAGTTCCAAGTAATTTAATTACTCATTTAAGAATCATTAAAGCAAACATTGCTATCCTTATCCCTGTTAACATCAGTGTTTAGCATAGGAATGGGTTGAGGGTATCCCTTATAGTGACCACATTAAGTTCTTATAATTAAGTTATCCCGTTGAACCTAAATCTTAGGATCTCCAGTCAATTAGGTTGGGTTTTCCTTCATAAAAACTTATTCTCTCATGGGCTTTAATCCCATTCCCTTTGCCTGCTTTTCAACTGAATCTCTATTCAAACCTTTGGTTAATGGATCAATAATGTTATCTTTCGACTTCATGTAGTCAATCGACATATCTCCTATTGAGAGTAGTTGTTTAATGGAATTGTGTCTACGAAGTATATGCCTAGACTTTCCGTTATACATGTTACCCTATGCCCTTCAATTGCTGATTGACTATCACAATAAATACATATTGGAGGCACAGGCTTTTCCCATTTTGGAATATCGTCCAAGAAATGGCATTACCGTTCAGCTTCTTCTTCACATTTATCCAATCCTATAAATTCAGATTCCATTGTGGATCTATCTATAATAGTTTGTTTTGTGGACTTCCAAGAAATAGTAGTACCAGCTAGTGTAAACACATATCCATTAGTGGATTTAGAATCTTTTACATCAGATATGCAATTTGAGTCAGTATATCCTTCGAGGACAGCTGGATATCTAGTGTAATGTAATCCATAATGCCGAGTATAATATAAGTATCTAAGTACTCTTGTTATAGCTTTCCAATGGTTTGTATTTGGATTACTGATATAACTACTCAGTTTACTGACAGTATAAGCAATATCAGGTCTATTCCAACTCATGAGATACATCTGACTTCCAATAACTCTAGAGCATTCTACTTGAGAAATACTCTCTCCTCTATTCTTTGATATATGGAGGCTATTGTCCAATGGTGTTCTAGCAATGCTAGAATCATTCTTATTAAAACTTTTCAAGAAGTTTATCCACATAATGGGACTGACTCAGAATAATGCCATCGGAAATCTTTGTGATTCTTATTCCCAAAATCACATTAGCAAGTCCCATATCTTTCATGTCAAATCTTGAATTTATCAGATCCTTGGTTGATTTGACCATTTGATCATTACTACCAACAATGAGTATGTCATCAACAAAAATGCACAAAATGACCCAGCCTTTTTCTATTTGTTTTATATAAACACACTTATCACATTCATTGATTTTGAAACCATTGGTAATCATTCCATGGTCAAACTTTTCATGCCATTTCTTAGGTGCTTGTTTCAATCCATACAATGATTTCACCAATTTACAAACTTTCTTCTCATTTCCATAAACAATAAACCTTTTGGTTGTTCCATATAGATCTCTTCATCTAGATTTCCATTTAAGAAAGTTGTTTTTACATTCATTTGATGTACTTCCAAATTTCTTTATGTTGCAATTGCGAGAATCATCCTGATGGAATTTATTCTTTTGTTTATGTTCCACAATATTTGCCTTAGCACAGAAAGAATCAGATGTCTTGCGCTCAGAAATTTTGTTGTCTTCTTCAATTCGAAGTCTAACAATAAGATCTTAAAAGTTCATCTCCTTTTGTTTGTGCTTAAGGTAATTTTTGAAATCCTTCCATCTAGGAGGCAATTTTTCAATGACAGCAGGCACTTGGAAGGTTTCATTTAAATTCATATCTTCAGCTTGAATCTGATGTTCAAGATTACTTGAATTTCTTCCACTTGACTAGAAGCGGTTTTGGAATCCACCATTTTAGAGTTAAGGAATCTACTGACCACAAATTTCTTTGCACCGGCATCCTCAGATTTGTATTTCCATTTCAAGGATTCCCACAATGTTTTCTCTGTTTTGTATGTATCATGCACACTATACGACTAGTCATGTAAGAAATTCATCACATAGTTTCGGCATAAATAATCAGAATGCTTCCAAGCCTCAACTGAGTTCATGACTAGCACATCCTTTTCTCCCTTAGGAAGAATAGGAGCATTCTCACTTATTAATCTTGCAAGATTCAAGGTACTCAAGTAAAGCAGCATCTTTTGTTGCCACCTTTTAAGTTTCGTGCCTTCGAACTTTTTTGGCTTCTCACATGACGGGAAGAAACCATAGGAGTAACCACATTAGGCAATTGCGAATTAGCAGCAACTGCAAAGCCCAATCCATCAGTAGGCATAATGGCATCTTTTGAAGTCTCCAAACTGAACACAAGAACTAATAATCTGATTTAAGATTGTTATAAATAGTAGTGGAAATAAGAGATATGTATTCAACATGAAAAAACAACAAAAAATAATTGAAATATGATAAGAAAGAATTATTCGAGGCTTGTGTTCAACATAATCTCCTTAAAATAGATTAGCCCCCTTCGGTGCTTGTGCTCAATAAAGTTAGAATAACAAAGAATTAGGTCAATCAACAATTCTTCTCCCACAATATTTCTCAAACTATAATCAAACAATTTCAACAAGTTTTCACAAATTTCAAATTTCAATTTTGCCTAGAAAATTTTTTTTTGAACAACTTTTTTTTTGTACGAGTTTAACAACAAAGATAACAACGTTCACAATTGAATCTTCACAGCAACACAATTGATCACAAAGATAAACTAGGATAGAACTAAAGAACAAAACAAATTACATATAAGATCATACGAGTTTCAAAGAAGAAAAAGACATGATGTTTAGGCACGAAACAAGAATAACAAACAAGATAGTCAAACCTTTGCAGAAACCTAGGGTCTGATACCAAAATAACGCTATCCTCAAGGTTGAAGTTTCTCAAATTTAGGCATAACCCTAAAGAATGCCTCAATGCGGAATTGAATTCGCCAATGATTCAGGTTTGGAATAGATTGACCAAGAATTATGGAATAACTTTACCCAATCTACAAGTTTAAAGAACCTTCCTACACCCCAAACCAAAGTAGTAGCAAGCCTCTTAAGAAAGTCTCTCAAGAACTCTAAGAAGTTCTATGCAAAACTCTCACAAAAGATCAATTTTGATCTTGAAATAATTTACTCTCATAATAGAAAGAATATTTTGTATTGAATAATGAATTTTAAATAGTTGCAAAGAAGGGATGTATCTATAGCCCAAGACTTGTACTAAACATTACCAAATCCTAGTTGGACATTATTTGTATTAACTAACTTGAGTTCTTGTCTAATTTGAGTGTTCAAATCATTCAATTATTATCACATTCCAAAGCTTCTTATCTTCATGGAATTCTTCAAGCATTGATCTTTGTAGTAATTCTTCAAAATCAAAGAGTTCTTCTTTTTGCCGAATAAATGATAGTAAAGCTTTCCTTATCTTAAAAACTCTTGCCCTTATAATAGGTCCATTTGGTAATCTTGTAGCTTCATCTCCATCAGAAGGTTCTTTGCAAAGCTTGCATTTCCTATTTATGTTTTGAAACTATAACTCCCCATTTCCATATCCGTGGCATTGTAAATTCTGCGTAATAATACTTTTCAATTTGTCCTGGTAGAATATTTTCTGAAGAACTTAGAATTGGATGATTTTCCACCCGATCTTTATATTTTTCTCGGAAGGAATCTGGAAGTAATTCTATTTGTGGTCAAAATTTGTTCCACCACATATAAAACTACATAGGAATTGTTTTAGTTCTCAGAAATAATTCATTAATGATTTGGAAAAACCAAGAATGTTTCTTCTTTAGATTTTCATAATAGAATGTATTTGTCCATGCATCAATAAAATCCCAAGAATTATATTGATAAGCAGATCCATCAGGAGTTATCGCCACTTTATTATTGACTATTCTTGTTTTGAATTTGTCCTTTCCCAATCAACAAGATTTAGTACTTTTAATATACCACATTTGCTATAATCTATTACTCCAGACAAAGTATTTCCATTATGGTTGAGTAAAACAATCTGGGTTTATATTCTTTGGTAGTATAAGCCTTTTGGCCCAAAATATTTTTGCATTAAGTACCATTGATCATTTATCCATGTGAGATCTTTCAGCTCAATTGGAAGGATTTCTTCCAAAACTCTGCTTTCCAAATATGTCTGTTCAGCACTTAATACATCTTTCATTGAGATTATGTTTTGTTTAGGAGATTTTTCTCCAGATGTAGAAGCTTTACAAATATTCCTTTAGGTTGGTCATGTCTGAATTCTTTGTCTATGTATTTGTAAGTTTTGTATTTAGAAAGTACGTTCTTCGAACCCTTCTTTAATATAATAAAATTTCAGTTTCCATAATTCCGCTCCACTCTTGTTTTTTGCACTTATTCCTATAAGTACTTCTTCCTTTATTCTTTATTGTCTTGTTTATATCCTGGTGTAAGTTTTGGTATCATTGTTTATTACAAAGATTTTTAGAAAATCTTAATTATATTTCTTCCTATTATATCAATTTAGCAGAAGATACTGCTATTCTCTATGCTAGATTAAGAAAGAAATCTAGTCCTTCGACTGATAGTCATGCACGTGCAGTAAGAAAATTTAATCAAAAGGTTAAATATTTACCTTGTTTAAAATTAGCAACTCCATTGTATAATAGAAGTCTAGAAATATGGCCCACACTTTTGACAAATGGCCAAATAAGTAAAAATATATTGTGAACATTCCACTAATACAGATTTGACTAGATTATTTCCTTCCAAAATTCTTCCAAGCTCTTCTGCTCTTCTTCAATCGGTTGACTTTCTCCTGGAAGAAATTCTTCATCAGAAGCTGTAGACATCCTATCTGATCTCTGTACATCTTCAAATGTATGGCAGAATTGGGTTTTCATGTATTCCATATATTTAATCATAATTTCATCCTTACTAATATAAGAATATTTCCTTTCATAATATGATCTAATTTCATTAAGATCATATTTATCTTTAAGGTTGGTCATCCTGTTATGGTTCGAATTTCTTCCTCTTGCTCTAGTTGAGGATGAAAATATTTCTCCTCTATTACCTCTGCCTTTGTATTTATTCACCTTATTCTTTTTCTTGGCATTCTTCTTCATAAATCCTGTAAAAATTCACGGGTCAAGAAATCAAGAAGAGATCATATTCTCCTTTAATGTTTTCAATATTAAAATCAAATACAGATAATTGTGCCTGCCAACCAGCAAATATCTGTTTAGAAATTAAATTCATAACATCTTTTTCAATGATTTGCTTTGCTCAGCAGCACTACAATCAATTCTTAATAACAATTTCTGATTTAATAAATCATCTTGCATTTTATTAAAGCACTTAACAATAAAAATCATTACTTTCTTAATTTTTGAATATTATTGTTGTGTAGGATTCCATTTTCCTCACATGTATCTGACTAATTCTTCTTGATTAGAATGAGGATTCTTTTGTTTAAGAATTCCACCATAACCAATGTTTCATCCATCACTTTTCATTATTTTATTATATAGTGGATTTGCCAGTTTTAAACAAGGTAAAGATTTAACCTTTTGTGTCACTTTTTTTACTGCAGTTGTATGGCTATCAGTCTAAGGACTAGAGTTCCATTTTAATCAAGCATAAAGAATAGTAGTATCGTCTCCTAAATTCTTATAATAGGAAGAAACATAATTAAAACTTCCTAAGAATCTTTGTAACTGTTTATATTAGTTATCTCATTTGGGAATTTTGAAGAAAATTCTATACTTCTATTTATAATAATTATTTCCCCCCATAAATGTTATGTCCTAAAAATCTTACAGTAGTCTAGAAGACTTTCATATTAAGAGCTGATATCACTAACCCATTTGTTAGTATTAAAAGGTGAAACACTGTAAGATGCTCAAAGTGTTGTTCAACATCCTATGAAAATATCAGGATATCATCACTATAGGCTATTGTAAAGTTTGAATATGGATTGAAAATATCATTCATGATATGTTGAAACTCTGAAGGAGCATTTTTTAATCCAAAAGACATAATATTCCATTCATAATGCCCATTAGGAACAACAATGGCATTTTTATATTTGTCCTGTTCCTTAATCTGAATTTGCCAATATCTAGATTTCAAATCAAACATTGAATATGTCAAAGCTTAGTTTAATCTATCTAAAAAATATTTTTTGTTAGGAATTTGATATCTAATCCATTTTAAATCCTTATTGAGAGGTTTATAGTTTATTACTAATCTCGAAACTCCTTTTTCCTGCTCTGCATGTTTATTAACATAGAAAGGGGTGTGGCTAAAAGGCAACTGAGAAGGTCTTATTAACTTCTTGTTCAGAAGGCTGGTTATTTCCTTCTGACATAAATCAAGATATTCTCAATTCATTCGGTATGGTCTTGCCTTAGTAGTTATATCTCTATTGTTGACCCATTGTTCATAAGGAAGTTCTACTATATGCTTTTTTGTATTCGAAAAAGCATTTGGTAAATTGTTACAGATTCCATTATGAAATTGAATTTCTATATTAGACATTCTTTCCTTTATTTTAGGATTAGGGAGTCTTTCTCTAATATTCATAATTTTAAGTTCTTCATTCAAGAAGTTTATTTGATTTTGTTTTAACAAAATTCCTTTCAACTCAGATAATATTATTGTATGAAGATCTATTCATAAATTCAAAGTAAATTTTACTTTTCTGATACTCAGTATAAATTCCTGAGTTATCTACTTGAATATTCATAATCTCATTTAAGAAAGGAGTGCCTAATATCACATGTTGTGACAAATTTTGAACAAGTAGAAAAGAAGTAGATATACATACTTCTTTATTACAAACTTGTAAATTTGAAAGTTTGTATTTTATTGGGAGTTTATTCCCACTAGCCGAAATAAGGCTTTGAACTATTTTCTCAAAATATTGAGTCGGAATTATTCCTTCATTAATACAGTTCATAATTGCTCCACTGTCAACAAGAGCAATTAAGTTAGGAATTATATGTTCCTGATATATCAAAATTAAGTTAGGACCTAATCTATTTTCTATCTCTTGATTATTTGATTTTAAGCCAACAATTTCTGACTTAAGTTCATTAATCTCCCTTTTGAGATCACTGATTGTGACTGAAGATGCTCTTTACTTTTTAAATCTATCATATACTTCAAACATATGCTTGACTTCTTGAGAAGGCTTAAATTCTTCCTTTTTGTGCTTTTCTATTAGAATGCACTTTTCAATAAGGGCCTTTTTTATTGAAGGATCTTGGACCTGATCAATAATTTTAATCAAGTCTTCTTAATTTTGTGATAGAGTATAAATTATCCTACACATTTCTGCAATTTATTTATAATAATTCATCTCAAAATTACAATTACATTCTGAGTATGAACTAGAACTAGAACTAGAAGAATAATAGTCTTTCGGTTTATCTCTTTCTAGAGGATTAGTATCCTTTGTCTCATTAAATAGTATTTTACTTAATTTTAATTTCAGGTCTTCATCATTTAAGGATTCAATTTTCTTTTTGGTCCAACACTGATTAGCATATAGTGACCATATTTGCCACATTTATTATAGTTACCTCTTAATTTAGTTATCTGCCTTTTGTTTTTCCTAAGATTTTTAGGAAATGGATTTTCTTCTTCTGGAGAAGATTTCTCTTTCTTTTATAGGAAATATATTTCCTGTATTTCTTTTTAGAAGATTTTCTTACTTTTGAAATATCAAAAGCAAATTGGTCACAGAATTCAGCTAATTGTTTCTTTTCTATGATTCTTTGTTTTTTGAGTTGATTCCTCAATTTAATATCTTGACTTATTGCCAAGCCTTCCAGAACACAGATTCCTATTAGATGTCCATATGTATAATTGGAATATAGACTATAAATTCCATTATTTTCATTCTCAGAGTTTTCTTAACTCTTTCAGCAAATAAGTATGGTGATCCATCAATAAATTTGGATATCCAATATTCACAACTGTTGTCAATGAATTGAGTGACTCTTGCCAAAAAAAAACATCTTTATACCATCTAAAATAGATTAAAGACTGGCATTTTAGTTTTTGTAAAAGCATTCTTACTCTTTCACTCTGGTCAGTTATTTGACAAGTTAAATGACCTCGTATAGTGCATATTTAGCTATATACACTATCATAAACCTCAGATTGTTGAGAATTATTTTCACTTTTAGCAATCTTTTTAGCATTTAATATTTCATGCTTTTGTTGTTGTGAGAGAGTACTATCCCACTACTATCCCACAACCTTTTTAAAATACCTGTGAATCCACAAGTAATCATATTTGAATTGGCTTTATCATCATTGCCTATAGTCTTACATATTGTAGAATACATCATCATCCTATTAAGTAAACTATGTATACCTCCATCTGATAACCTATCAAGGTTCCATTCATAAATGGTTTTTGGATGATATAAATTACTGACAAAATTGTCATTTTTTTCTAATAATATATCCAAAGGGGTTGGTCTTTTATAATAATGGTGATCGAACCTTCTTTTCTCATATTTAAGTTTATTAACTTCAAGAAAATTATCTTGAATTTTATTTAATTCTTCATCAGAAGAATTATCAGAGAAATTTATTTCCTCTTTTGTATCAGAATCTGATTTACATTCTTGAACCGATTGATTATCAGTTTGTTCTTCTTTTTGTAAGACACTGACTTTGAGATTTTTCCATCTTTCCTCAAGTGCCCTAATTAACTCGTTATTTGAGTTAGTTAATTTAAACCCTTCCACCTCCGCTGGCAGTTTAATTATAGGTTCTTTAGAAGAACTAGGGACAAAATTATTTTCTATTTTAGGCAATATCATTAAATATGCCTCAAGGCTCTCAATATGAGATTATAAGTGTTGAAGATACAAATTAGTATAATTCAATTTCTTATATATGTTAGAAATAATCTTTATTGAGGATTCTAACTCTGCTTTAACTTTCATAAAAGCCACAATTTCAAGAACTTCTTCTAATTGTTTTAATTATAATGGTTTTGTGGGAGGATAAACAAACCTTGTTGGTCTTCCTTCCTTAGTTTTCCATGATTTTGCAATATCATATTCAATTTCAACCTTGTTTCAAGACCTAAAAAGTCGTAAACCATAGAATAAAATACAATATAGTATTGAATTTTGCGAAATGAGTATTGTATTTCTCTTTCCATTCATAAATAAATTTTTCATCAAACGTTGTGAAATACCATTCCCTAAATGGTTCATTGCTTAGTTGATTAAATTCTTCACTAAGCATAAGCCTGATTGGACTTCCTGGAGAAAAAAACTTTTTTCTCTCCTACTTTAAACTTAATATTATTAAGTTTAGGATAAGGTATAGAGGTAACCATAATTTCCTCTAATTCATGATTGATTTGGATTAAATCCACTAAACTTGAAAACTCAATTCTGAATTACTCGGAGACAAGCTATCACATTGATTTTCATATATTCCATAGGGAATATCTTGTTTTGAGATTTTAACCTTGTTTAATCTATTTATAGTAAATTCACTGGAAATAGAAGCTCTTCCATTTGATGTAGAATGCTGTTCAGAAAAATTATAATTTTCCATATTAGAATAAGATGTAGTTAATCTTACTCTATTTGTTGGGGTGAAAGACTTTTCTACCTCTCCATCCTCATGTTGAACAGATGAGATAACTGATATAAAACAGTTATAAAGATTCTTAGGAAGTCTTAATTATATTTCTTAATATTATAAGAATTTAGCAAAAGATACTGCTATTCTCTATTCTAGATTAACAAAGAAATCTAGTCCTTGCACTGAAAGTCATACAACTGCAGTCAGAAAAATTAAACAAAAGGTTAAATATTTAACTTGCTTAAAATTAGCAAATCCATAGTATAATAATATAGTGGAAACCGATGCATCAAATGTTGGTTATGGAGGAATTCTTAAACAAAAGAATCCTCATTCTAATAAAGAAGAATTAGTTAGATATCTATCAGGAAAATGGAATCCTACATAGCAAAAATATTCAGCAATTAAGAAAGAAATTCTTTCTATTGTTAAGTACATTAAAAAAATGCAACATGATTTATTAAATCAAAATTTCTTATTAAAAAAAATTTCTTATCAAGATTATTGAAAAAGATGTTAAGAATTTAATTTCTAAACAAATATTTACTCATTGGCAGGCACAATTATTTGTATTTGAATTTGATATTGAATACATTAAAGGAGAATTTAATTATCTTCTTGATTTTCTAAGAATTTTTATAGGTTTATGAAGTAGAATGCTAAGAAAAAGAATCAGATGAATAGATATAGAGGCAGAGGGAAAAAAAGAGAGGAAATACTTCCTCCAGAGGATCATCCACAACAACAGGTTGGGGAAGAAATTCTACCACTAACAATATGACCAACATAAAGGAATATTTAGGTAAGGCTTCTACATCAGGATTTTAGGAAGAGGATCATCCTCAATAACAATAAGGGGAAGAAATTCTACCACTAACAATATGACCAACCTAAAGGAATATTTAGGTAAGGCTTCTACATCAGGAGAAAAATATCCCGAACAAAATGCAATCTCTATGAAAGATGTGGTAAGTGCTGAACAGACATATCTGGAAAGCTTAGTTCCGGAAGAAATTCTTCCAATTGAACTTGAAGACCTAACATGGATAAATGATCCATGGTACTTAATGCTGAAATATTTAGGCCAGAGGGCTTATACTGCAAAAGAATATAAACCCAGATTGTTTTACTCAATCATATCGGAGAGTACTGGGTCTACAAAAATTATTTATTTCTACCATAGTGGAAATACTTTATCTGGAGTAATTAATTATAGCAAATGTGGTATATTAAAAGTTTTAAATCTTATTGATTGGGGAATCTACCCATTCTAAACAAGAATAGTCAATAATAAATTGGCTCTAACTCCTAATAAATCTACTTATCAATATTATGCATGGACAAATACGTTCTATTATGAAAATTCAAAGAAAAAACATTCTCGGTTTTTTCATTTCAGTAAAGAATTCTTTCTGAAAAGTAAAATGATCCCTATGTGGTTTTACATGTGGTGGAACAAATTTGGAAAACAATAGGAATTACTTCCAGATTCCATTCAAGAAAAATATGAAAATTGGTGGAAAATCATCCAATTTTAAGTTCTTCTGGAAATATTCTACCAGAACAATGTGTAATTTATATTATGCAGAATTTACCATTCCAAGGATACGGAAATGGGGAGTCATAGTTTCCAAAAATAGATTGGAAATGCAAGCCTTGCAAAAGAACTTTCCATTTTAGATGGTGGTTACAATGGCCAGCTGAAAAAAAGCTAATGAAATTAAGGAAAAAAAATCATATAATGATTCTTATTTCAAGGGAGAAGGTCAATTGGTCTCTCATAAAGAGCATAAAGATAAATATGATCAAAATGAGATTAGATCATATTATGAAAAGAAATATCCTTATATCAGTAAGGATGAAATTATGATTAAATATATGGAATCCATGAAAACTCAATTTTGCCACACATTTGAGATGTCCAGAAATCAGACGGGATGTCTATGGCTTCAGATGAAGAATTTCGTCCAGGAGATAGTCAACCAATTGAAGATGAGCAGAAAAGCTTGGACGAATTTTGGACGGAAATAATCCAATCAACTCAATCCAAAATCTGCAAAGACAAATGGAAGAAACTAATGGAATGAATCAGAGTTAAAATTTTAACTCTTGTTACTTTCTTGATAATTTCTAGATTAAGAGATATTCTCTGCAATAGTGGAATGTCCATATCTGATGTGATTCATGCAAAGGATTCATTCTTCATTAACATAAACACATCAATTAACAACTTACCCAAGATTTCATCA
>JAWZTD010016145.1:0-21375 GCA_035221335.1 Echites panduratus | reverse complement strand
CTTTGATTGTTTAAACCCAAAACGTAAGATTGCAGTAGAAAATTTTTCAAACCATTGTCTTGAAGCTTGTTTTAACCTATAAAGTGAGCGACGAAGATGACAAACTCTTTTATCATCATCAGATAAATATCTTGGTGGTTGCATGTAAACTTCCTCATGCAAATCACGATGGATAAAAGCATTATGGACATCCAATTGGTGAAGCTCCCAATTTCTAACTGCAGCAACAACCAAAAGAGTACGAACAGTAGTGAGTTTAGCTACTGGTGCAAAAGTTTTATTATAATCCAAACCTTCAACTTGGGTGTAGCCTTTAGCAACAAGACCAGCTTTATAACGCTCAATTGATCCATCAGACTTATACTTGATTTTGTATACCCATTTACATCCAATGGTTCTCTTATTAGGAGGAAGATGTTCCAAGGTCCATGTATGATTTTGTTCAAGGGCTTCCAATTCATCCTTCATGGCCTACTTCCAATGATCCATCTGAACAGCTTGTTGATAGGATGTGGGCTCATTATGGTGAGTAATGGCCAAAAGAAAGCATTTGTGAGTTGGTGAAAATTTTGAATAAGAAATATAATTTGATGAAGGATACATAGGACCTTTACCTGAGCAAGTTGTGTTAGATGAGCCTAAAGAAGAGCCTTTACCTTTTGGAAGATTGAGCTCAAAGTCTTTAAAACAAGTTGGTAGGATTCTGATACGATGAGGTCTAGTAGAAATATTTGGTGGTATTGGTTGCTCAAGAATTTCTTCTTGTGTTTCTGGGGTATTTATGGTGTCACTTCCATTTGTGTCCACTGGAATTTGATTTGGAAAAAATGGATATGAATTTGATGATATGTCATCAATTGGGAAAGGCAATGGTACTTTAGGATATGATGTAATGGAAGGCGTAATATTTTTTCTGTAAGGAAAAATTCCTTCATGAAAGATGACATCACGAGAGACAAATATCATGTGCATTTTGAGATCATAAACTTTGTATCCTTTTTGCACATGTGGATATCCAACAAAAATGCAGGGTGTAGCTCGATCATGAAATTTATCACGTGATCGTGGAATGACAGAAGCATAACAAAGACACCCAAAAACACGCAAGTGAGAATATGAAGGTTTTGAAGAGAATAAAATTTCATAGGGACTTTTTCCACTTAAAATTGGGATGGGTGTCGAATTTATCAAATAGGCAGCAGCTAGAACACATTCACCCCAGAATTTTATTGGTAAACCGTCATGAAATCTTAAGGCTCTAGCAACTTCCAGTAAGTGTCTGTGTTTGCGCTCTACTACGCCATTTTGTTGAGGTGTAGAAACACAAGAGAACTGATTAAGAATACCTTCTTGTTGACAACTTTGCTGAAGAGAAATGTTAGTAAATTCTGTTCCATTATCACTGCGAATGATTTTAACAATGCAATCAAATTGTCGATGAACCATGGCAAGAAAGGAAGTTAATATTTTTGACACTTCAGTTTTCGATTTAAGCAAATATACCCAAGTAATTCTGGTAAAGTCATCAACAATGGTCAAAAAATAATGGGACTTAGATAATGAAGGTGTATGATAAGGACCCCATAAATCACAATGAATGAGATCAAAAACCTTTTTCGTTTTGATTGAACTAACAGGAAAAGGTTGACGAATTTGCTTAGCTCGATGGCAAGCATCACAACAATCATCAAACTTGCTCAATTGAAGGTCTGAAATAAGAGATAAACGATTAAAAGATAAGTGTCCAAGACGTTGATGCCATAAAGCTGTTTGGTTTTTATTAGACAGAAAAGCCGAGCTTAGTGTTGAATTCTGAAAATAATAAAGGCCATTCTTCAGCTCACCCATTCCAATCAGCTTCCTCGTGACTAGGTCAGGCAATGCACAAAAAGGGGGGAAGAAAAGAGTAACATAATTCAATGCTTGGGTTAGTTTGCTGATAGAGGCAAGATTGCAGGCAAAAGTAGGTATGTACAAAACATTATTTAAAATTAATGAAGGATTTAGAGCCACATCTCCACAAGTGTTAGCAGTAACAGAAGAACCATTTGGAATAGTAATGGTAGAACCAAACGGAAGCCTTTTTTCATGAACTAAAAGATTTCTTTCGCAAGTCATATGGTCTGAAGCCCCAGAGTAAAAAATCCATTCACTATTATTAGCATGAAAATTGCGTACCTTACCAGCAAAATTGGCTACTGGATCAGCACCTTTGTCTGCGTCTGTATCAAGCCTTAAAAGAGAAATGAGCTGGTTATATTGTTCCTTTGTGAGGCCATATACTGGAGAGGAATTCACTTGTTCATCAGTTGACATTGGACTAAAATGAGCAGATCTACCTTTTCCTTTCTTATTTTTCTCCCACCAATCTGGATAGCCATGTAATTCAAAACATGTATCTTTGGTGTGTCTTGACCTTTTACAATGATCATAGAAAAGTTTTGACACATTACGATTACCAGCAAAAGATCTAGAATTAAATGGTTTGGGATTTCCCTTTGGAATTGCAAATGCCGCCCCCTCCAATGAATTACTTTCTTTGTTCAAAGAAAGTTGTTGTTGTCGTTCTTCTTGTGCCACTAGCCCGTAAACACTAGCTAAAGTGGGTAAAGGTTCAGTATTCAATATCTGAGATCGCATAACATTAAATTTGTCATTCAATCCCATAAGGAATTGATGGACTTTTTCCTTTTCCTTCTCTGTTGCAAATTCCTTAATGGCACCACAAGAGCATTCTGGTACTGTTGAATATGATCCGTATTCATCCCATAAGCCTTTTAATTTGGTGTAATAATTGACCACAGACTGATCTCGTTGTTGGGTATTAACAATCTCCATTTTTAACTGGTGAACTCGAGGTGCATTTCCTTGTGAGAATCGCTCCTCCAAATCTTTCCAAAGCTCGCTTGCTGTATCAAAGAAAGCTACGCTATCATGAAGGGAATGATGAAGTGAGTTGAAAAGCCAAGAAATCACCATGGAATTTCCCTTGATCCATGCAGCTACGTTGACGGATTTTTCTTCAGGCTGTGAAAGACTCAAATCGACGAAGCCAAATTTATTTTTGGCTAATAAGGCATTCGTCATTGCTCTCCTCCATGTTGAATAGTTATCTTCTTTGAGTAGGCAAGTGACTAGAGGAACTCCAGGATTGTCATTTGGTTGCAGTGCATATGGGGAATCAGCTGCTTCATTATTGTGGGATAAAATATCTGTCATTGTAATATTTTAATTAAAACTACTGCTCTGATACCATCTTAAATTTGATAGAAGGAGTTGTTGTTTTATTATGAAAGAGCATACTGCTCTTATAGATACAATATGAAACAGAATATCACAAAATAAGGGATAAGTTACAACAAAAATTTAACTCCTATAACTACTCTACAAATCCTATCTCCACAAATCTGTACATTATTTTGGATAGAGAAATAGAATAGGTTATTAGTTAGGATTGTCCTTTGACCAATTTTGTAGTTACGTTATTAGAAGGACTTCTTCCTCTTGTTTTGAAGCACAAATTCTTGAGCAAGATAGATATTTTCCATTATGCACCTCGTTCAAATGAAAGCCATTTGACTATCATCAAAGCCTTTATAGGATAGGAGCAATTCAGTTGGCAAAGATGTTAGAAATAGCCTTGTAGATGATATTTCAATATGAGATAGGCCTATATTTCCCAAACGTAGTAGCATGAGAAGATTTGGGAACTAAGACAATAACGGAGTGGTTAAGTTGCTTGAGAAGCTTGCTCGAGACAAAGAATTCTAGCACTGCACCACACATATCACCGCCTACTATCATCCCCAACTCTTCTTGAATGATGATGAACTCTGACCATGCTTGAACATATATTCTCATTAATCCTCAAAATTTTCAAGGTTGGGGGCTATTCATATTTGGGCACTCCACTCCATTACCTGCCCTTATCTTCATGTTCTTTCCTTTGTTTATTCTTTTGCCTGGTAATGGTTGAAAGAATTTAGGTTAAGCAAATTCAATTACTAAGTACATACATGTTGACAAAAGTCTTATTCAAAAGTTGTTCAAATAATTGAAATGTTAGTGAGTCAAAAAAGCATACTTTATAATGATTCATTTAATGTGAGTCTTAATAGGATTTCTGTTATAGACACAAAACATATGTGTTCATAATTTTATTTTTACGCCAACACAAGTGTATTGAGAAAAAAAAAAAGAAATTCCCAATATATTAAGTGGGTTATAAAAAGGGATTTTTTTTGACATAAAAAATAGTTATTGTGAGAAGTTTACTCCTTTGTCGATACATTTGTGTTGGAAAAAGATAGAATTTCATGATGTAGCGTACTGCGTCGTGAAAAATAAACCTTTATCGACAAAGTTTAACACATCACGAAAATCATAACTCACGGCTACTTGCTTTTGTAATGGAAGAATTTTAGAGAGTGTTGAGAATAGGGTGATAAAACTCTTCTTCAAATCTGAGGAGTCTGCCAATATATGGGGCATAGTATCCGAAGGCCTTGTCCATGTAGGGATAGCTAATATGCTTAAACCAATCAAAGAAGTGCATCCTGATTTTGAACTATTAGGAGATATCAAGGATTTCCATGTAGAACACTAGCAATTATCCTTTGTCGTGGGAGGCTGATTTCAAGTTGGAAGAAATGTAAACATTTCCTATAATTATTTTTGAAATCTTAACTCTTCCAAATTGAATGTTGAAGGTAGAAAAATTCATGTTGCCAATCATGAATTGAATTTGGTCCTTTATAAATATTAGTTTGATTGGCTTGCTTTTGAAAATAAAAGAAACCTTTACCCTCTTCGGCCTTTATTTTTTGATAGACCATAAATAATCTCTTCCATAATTCTAAGCTGTAAGGAATCTTACAGGCTCTACAAGTTAAAATGAAGACAATTGTATACAGAATAAAATTCGGGTTTAGTTGCCCCGATTGAATCCTAAAAAATTTCATAATATACACAAGTAAAGGGTGAACAGGTAACCTTAACCCAACCCTAAAATGTGCAAAATACGAAGTAACAAAGCCCAAGGGTGGCTTATTTATCCTTCTTGAATCACCACGATACAATATTTCATAATCTGTTGGAATATTAAAGTGTTTTCTAAACTGATTCATCTCCCTTATAATATTTCTAGTGGTCAAATATGAGTATTTTTTCTATTGGCACCCTCGTCACATCCTAGTAAGGTGCTATCCTTTAATTCTTCATCATACAGTTGATAAGGAGTCTATTGGTATCTCTCCTTTTATCATCCTTCTTACAATAAGCAAAATCTACAATCCTAAGTCCACAACTATACCGAATACTATGGTACTGGGCATCGGGATGAGTCTTTTCACTTATTTCCCCAATCCTTTTTACATCATCTTGAACATCCACGATATCCTATTCCGTAACCCGATTCACGACAATAGCCAAACTATTTTACCATTCCCCTCCAACATCCTCTTCAAGTCTTGAATTTCAAAATCCATTCGCTCATTACTACTAAAAGTCGATTCTGAAGACATTTTTACTCAACCACTCTTGGAAGAATAAGAAAAGTGTTGAGAGGATTAAATACCTGCATTAGAAGTCATCGTTAGCTTTCTAGATGAACACTTCAAAAACTTCGAATAAGTATATGAAAAGCTGGAACTTTTACTAGAAAATCATACAAATTTTGCAAGAAAAAAGAAATCTTTACAAATGCTGAAAAAACCCAACAAATTGACTGCAGTTTTGTCACAAAAAAAAAAAAATAATAATAATAGTGCAAGTACCTGAGAATTGAAACGCTTTTTGTGGAAAAAGTTCTTTGTCTGGAATTTAGAAGAAAAGACAGTATTTGCTTTACAATATGATTTTCATTTTTATAACTCACAAAACTCTATAAATAAGCTGAAATGAATCTAAACCATTGGATCGTGTAAAACATTTGTTCTTATTCCTGACACAACCGTCACATTAAAAGACATTTTGCTTTTGTAAACTGAAAGATACATATTATGTTTTTCAGATATTTGAAAATCGAATGATAACTTCGGGGATAAAGTAAAATTTCCCAAAGGATATGAACCTGATTGATACACTTACTGATAATCTAATCGTTAATGTCTTTTTATTTATTTTTGAAAGAGAAAAGATGCTATTTAAATGCATATATACAGTTTTCTTTACTCCAAGTAGTTTAACACAAGAAATCCTTTTGGACGATATCTGAATGATTATTCAAAAATAAATTAATCTTTCACAAAGCTTATTAGCCGTGTCTCTTTAGTATTGGATCCTGAACGGTATTATCCCAAATGATGGATTCATTAATAATTTCATCATTAATGCCTTTTTCATTTATTTTTTGAAATTTGGTGCATACTAAATATTTTTATATATTAATAAATATTATATAATTGTAACTTATATTTATTTATTAATATTTTATGCTCATTTAATTGGAGAAAGAAAATTTTAATTTAACTTCTTCTTTCATTTCCCTCCTTCACTTTATTGTTCTACTCTAAATATTTAAATTCAAATCATTTGTAAGATATGTTCCTCTCACCATAAACTTCATTTCTCTATAAATACATTACATTGAGAAACTAATGAATCTCTTTCTATCTAGTTGATTGAGGAGGCATTTGGATTGAACAAATGGGTTAATCAACAGTGACGATCGGACTACCAAATGCAACTGAAAACCCATAGGTTAATGTTATTCAGTATCTTAATGTAGCAAATTTTCAGAAATCTTGCAATTCAAGACCTTAGAGGTGGGAGGGAGGACAGGACCTTTGAGTTGAAGTTGAAGTTGAAGTTGAAGTTGATTTATTTATTAATTTTGGAGTTTAAGATGACATTATGAGGTGTAGGTTTTTGATAGAATAAAGAGAACAGATAATGGGGACCCCTTCACTTAGGGAACCGTTTATGCAATACAAAAGACAATTATTGTGATGTCGGCATGGTTATATTTATTGTTTATTTATAGAAGTTAGGAGTGCTCTTTTTTTTTTCTTTTAATTTTTACCAGCTTCCTAAAATGATAAACTGAGAGCTACTAATATCATATATATATATATATATATATATATGTATGACGTTGTCCCTTAAATATAGTCATCCTTATTGTCTCTCGAAACAAATAGCTCAACAAATGAAAGAACAAAATTAATATGAACTCAAATTGAATAGGAAAATGTAACGTTAGGAGTTTGAGAAGATTCGACTCCATTACAAGTGCAGTTAAGCCTTCAACCCTTTCTACTTGTGATATATATATCATAGGTAGGCGATTCCATTGCTCAATTTACAATACATGATTCTGTATATGATTTGAGGAGAGAACATAGACACTTATTTTGTATTATTTACCATTTTTTTATTTTATTTTTCATACCATGCTTGAATCTCGACTGTGATACTTATGACAGATATATCGATGGGTATCTCTTTCTTCGAATTAATTTTTGTGAGAAGCAACTTTATTATCGTGTGAGAGGAGGGGAGAGGTCAGAGGCCTGACGATTGTGGTATATTTAAAGACAGACAATACATTATTTAATATATATTTAGAGAGAGAGAGGGGAAAGGAAAGGAAAGGAAAGAGGCATGACCATACAAGTCTTCTTCCCCTCTCCCATCCCATGCTGAATCTCTGGTCTTTCCTCGTTATTTTCAGTGCCCCCTTTTACTTTTTGTTGAGAGAGAGAGAGAGAGAGAGAGAGAGATAGAGAGAGAGAGAAAGAGATAGCTAAGCCAAGCCAAGCCAGGCCAGGCCCCGTGAAAATAAAAAGTCGTCAGAATAAGACAACTCCCATCCCTCCAAAATTTCGACCAGCTTTTCAGTATTTTACTCCCAATATGACCTGTCTATCATGTGATTGTCCACATGATGCAAATTCAAAATTTTATTTATTTTTTATTTTCTCTAATACTAGTTGTTTGTTTCTCCCCTTAGCTACATAGCTAATACTCCACCACTATTTGATCCTCTCTGGTGCGGTAGTTGAAGATTGATGAGAGTACTCAAGTGCCTTGCAGCTTTTCTTTTTTAAGCTATTTATATAGTTTCTCTCTGCTCCTCCCCTAATTGATTGTTGAATCATGAGATATTCATGAGTATATATAGTTCTTCTCATATATTCATACTGATACATATATTTCGTGCTCAGGGAGACAGATTTCTTAGAGAAGGAAAAGGGGGTGTTTGGAATGGAGTTTGATCCAAGATCCCAATTCTACATGAAAAATCTTCTTTTCTTTATTGATTTCTTTTAATAGATGGATCGATCTCGGACCAGGCTTCATTCCTCACGCCTCATTTTCCGTCAAATGTTCTTCGATCGCTGCAGCCGCAAATTAGTCATCCAAAATATCAGGTCAGGTACCCTTCACAAGTTTTGGCTTACACACACATACATATCTGATCTATATATTATATGATCATCTTAACCTGATTCATGTAGAGTTTCAGCTTTCATGATAGAATTATTCCAATGTTTGACGGATATTGGGGTTTTGAGTTCCATAGGTAGAGATTTTTATTTCTTCACAGAAACTCATCAGAGACTAATTACCGACTTAATTGATTAAGAAATCCATCTCACACAAAACCCTAATTGTGTATATATATATGCTGCATTAGTCTTAATTAATTTTAATTTATCCATGTTATTCAGTACTTCAAACACATATTATGTAATTCACTCAAGAAGTAGGGTTTTCCTGCTTTCTAATCTAATTCTCCCCATCCCATTCTTTATTTATATATATAATATAGGATAGGAATGCGATGACAATGAATCATCTATTTTTTTAATATATAAAAATAATAAAAATTAATTAACTATCCTAAGATTTAATTTATAAAATATTTCTTAAAAAAATAATTTTAAATTAATCAAGTATCTAGTTTAGTTTATAAATTCATTAACTGCTCAGAAATTGTATAACCTCAGCCACTGCCCACAACAGTAACTAATTAGATGCCTAATGCAATGTACAACTCCAAGCAAATTTCATCAAGTACTGAAACATTAACATTACTTTGTTTTTTACCCCCTTTTTTTCTAATTAGTGTTGCTAATGCTAGCTAATAGCTATAAATATATATTTATTTATTTATAGAGAGAGTAGTACTCATATTCAAGCTTTATGAAAAGCTCCAAAAACAAGGTCTTTTTCAGTCCGATGACTAGCTAGCTAGCTAAGGTATTCATTCTCCTGTTCCTTCATTCCTTTTCAGTCTCTCATCTTGGTCTTGGGATGGATGGTTGTGATAATTCCTGTTCATTTTCAAAATATTATATATCCTGTCAATAAATATAAATTACTATCATTTTGAATATTTTTTTTCTTAAAATGCTCGGTATTAGTCTTTCAGAAAAATCTAAACATTATTTTAATATATTATTAGAGAGATGATATAGAAAAAAAATCTTAAAATATCTAACTAACTAAAGATAAAAAAGTTGAGAGAATGGTTTGCATTTAGTGAGATGGAGTATTATATGTTGCATAAAACATTATTGGATACTTACAAAATCAATTGCCCTCTTAAGTATTTAAAGTTCAACTTAATTTCTTTATTTTTTTAAAATAAAAATTTAAATTTAATCAAATAGTGTATAGTTTATCTTTTAAGATTTGGTTTATAAAATATATTTTAAAAAATAATTTTCTTATTGAAGATATAATTTTTTAAAAATAAAAAGATAGTTGATCATTCACTTTACGGCTAGAAATTTGACCTTGCATCCCATATATATATATATATATGTATATTTGATATTATCCTAAATGCTAGATCTTAATATTTTTATAAGTATATCATTACCTGCATCCTTGCATTAAAAAGCATATGTGATTATGAAAGAAAAATATATATTGAGCTTGAATTTAATTCATATATTATATATATGGCAAACAAAATGAGCATGAATTTAATTTGTGGCACATATTGTATCTTATTGGAAATTATATATGCATGCCTGCCCTTTGGTTTATAGTAGACATTTCATTTGTTGTTATGTAAAGTGGATACTACATGAAAGGTAGAGCACAAATACCTTCGGAGCATTATTTGATTATGATTTAACTTGTTCCAAGAATCAAGAAACTCACTGAATTCAATTCAATATATACATTATATTCATTTTTCCACTGTTCCAGAGATGAACCATTTTCTTAAGACGACAAAGATATGAAAATGTGCAAGACCAAAAATTTTAAGAAATATATATGTCATTTAAAATAATCATAGACCTTTCCCACATATTAAGAAAAGGTCTTATTCTCTATGAAATTTTCAAAATAAAACATCTTCCCCCCCGCCCTCCCTGCCCTCTTTGATATTAGGCAATTAAAGCAGTTATAAATTTAGAAAGAAAAAAAAAAATTGAAGCAGCAAAACTTTCTCAATTGATTAATTTACAAGGACAAGAGATTGATTTACTTGATTAATAGAAATCTATGCCCCTAAATAATTCTAAGTATCCTGGATCACGACAATCTTAAAGCTTAGAGAAATTGCAAATCATGTGATAGGAGGAATAATGCTTACCATAGGTTCCGGATCTTGTACTTAATTATAAGAAGATTTGGATGGGTCCCATACTTAATTAATAATAATGAGATAAAGGTATTATAATTTTCATTAAAGAACAAAGAGACATATTTATGAGATAAAATGGTAATAAAGCAATTATTCATGATGTAATATTGCCAATCTGAAAAATTTAATGTAGAGAGGGAGGAGTTAACCTATTAATTTACTTTTCCTCCTGGTTTATATCCTAGCAAACAAAGTAAATTTTACGTTTATATCTTGATTTACTTCACCTTCTTATAAACTCCCCTTTTCAATCCCAACAAAAAAGTCGTAAATCTAAAAATATAGCTAAACTAAATATTAAATCCACAGAATTGATTATGAATAGAATCACAATTTAAATTAAGCAAAGACCCTAACCAGATTCTGAATTAGGACGAGGAATTCTAATACAATCATAACTCAATTGTAATAATTGAATCGTTCTTACTAATATGAATAATATTATTTCATTTTCAAATTATTTTTTTTAGCCTAATTTAAAAAATCAATCCAAGTCCATTGAAATAACTTGCTCTCGTGTCCAGTGGGCTAAATCAGTTTTTATAGCCCATTTAAGATGTGAGCTGACCATATGAGTATGATGTGAGCCTAAAAATCTAGCCAACTGAAATTGACGTGATAAAAAATGTATTATTATTAAATAAAATTGAACTTTTTAGTCTGTTTGGTAAATTTAATTATATTTTTGACATTTTTTTTCCATAAATAATTTACGATTGACAATGTTAGTCCCTTTGGATGGAAAATGATTCGATCCCTCAAAATTTAAAGGTATAATTGAAAATCACAGTTTAAAACTCTTTTCAAAATAAATATGAATATGTTTAGCTCTAACAAATTTACGTTTGTTAAATCTCATCCTAATCTTTTTTTTTTTTTTTTAATTTTCAGCTTTTCTAGTATAACATTTCAACTTAACCTCTCACTTATTAGAAACTTTAAATTAATCTTTATTTATAAAAATAAAGGTTTATAGAACCTATCAAAGTTGTCTAAGGAAATTAAACTACCAAAATATTAATTTAATATGTTTTTATTAATTAGTAACATTGAAAATGAGGAATTAGATTAGAAATAGTAATTTTTAACATGTCTACAATAAATAGTCACCAATTACTATTATAAGCTAAAAATTGAGAAATCAAAATCAACGATTTTCAAGACCAAAGAAATGAAAATTTCCATAACTCCAAGAATATTTTAGAATCATTTTTATATGAAAAATAGTGTAAAAATGTTGAATTTTAAGTTATAATTTTTTTTTAAAACTCATTTTTAGCTAAAAGTTGGACATATATATATTTTTATTTTGACGCAAACAAATTGATCCCTTATTAGGAATACCAAATGGACTCCAAATGAGTTAAAAGTTTATAAATCACAAGTCCACCTTCAGGAAAAAGGAAAAGTGCAATTTTCTCCCCAATATGTCTAGAAAAATTTGGTGAAAAATCTAGATAAAGTTGGTTGAAATCAAGAGTTTCCAAAACAAATTTGGCATAACTATTGTCCTTACCAAGTTATTAGTTGAGAGAAATTTTTGAACAATTAAATCAGTTTCATGTAAGCTAAAAATTTTCATATCTTATATTACCATATTTTAGGGGAGATGTATAAAATTTAATTCTTGAAAAATTAAGTGAAACATTTTTAGTTCTAAAGAGCTGTTTTTTTTTTAAAGAGAATAGCAAGTTCCGTTGCACCAACTCTTGATTTTTTACACATCCCTTTGTTATTTGGAAAGTCAGATTTTTTTAATGATTTTTTAAAAAATCTTCTTTTATAAGTAAATTTAAGATCGAAAAAATTTCACCTTGTTTTGATTTGATGTGATTTTCAAAATAGATCTCGAGACTATCTTTGTCAAAATAGGAATTATGTCAATTTTTTTTGACAAACCGTAATTTTCAGCAACCTTTAACTAATTTTTTCACCAAGATTTTCTAAACTTATTAATTAGAAATTTATACTTAACTCTTACTCTTTAAATGGGCTTTTGCTTTACATATTTCTATTTCATTAAATTAATGTTTTGGTAATTTATTTTCTTTGACAACTTTGTGGAGTTCTAATTAATGAACCATTATTTTTTAAAGTTTATAATTAATAGATTAAGTTGGAATGCTATAATAGAAACCTTGAAAATAAAAGGATCAAACTTATCAAACATAAATTTGTTACGGACTAAACAAGCTAATATTTATTTTGAAAAGAGTTCTAAAGAGTGATTTTCAATTATATATACCATTAACTTTTAACAGATCCAGACATTTTCCTTCCAAAAGGATTAACACTGTCAATCCTAAAAATATTAGGAACCAAAAATTAAAAAATTAAAAAATAGGACGGTAAATTTGTCATAGACTAAAAAGGTCAATTTTGTTGAATTAAAATATCATCAATTATCTTTTTCCTATATCATATCCATTTTTTAGCCCCAAATTTTATTAATGTCACTATGAGGAAATTGCATACGATAGTTAAGGAGTCGTCATATATAACCCAAAGACTGTTGTATATAACATATACGATTGCCTCATGACGATTTTGCGGCCATTGCAAATACAGTCGTAGCAAAAACAAATTTGACTGGATGAGCCGTCACATATATTTATACAACAATATAAATGACGGTCATGTTATGACATTGTAAAAAGTACTTTATAAAGATGTGGTATAAAATTTTTTTTGAACAGTCTCATATAATATGATATACATATACATGATATTATGAGATAAAGAGCCTTTATATATAATATTTTATGAGACGGTCCTTCAACCGTCGTATTTGTTTGAAAATATAGTAGCCGTTTTTACTATACTTGTCTGCAACATTTTAGGAACCGTCGTATATGAATGAAATTATAGACGATTGCTCATTGGCAGTCATATATGCTAGAATCACTTAGGACAGTTTTAGGATCGTGACATAATAGTTTCATTATAAACGACGACTCCGCGGCCGCCGTATAAGTTTTATATGTATAACAGCTTTACCACCGCCATTCATCTCCCAAAATATTAAATTAAGGAAATTAGTAAAGGAACATCCAAGATAGATAAAAGATAGAACAGTGGTTTTACAACAATGTAATGAATAGATTGGGAATTTATGGTTCCCAGAATTGGTCTATTGCTGCAAATCCGATCTCACAAAGTATGACCACTCAATACTACTATTTCATTTCCTGGAAGCAGCTATTTTGTAGCTCACTATCACAAACACTTCCATAGCATGTTGTTCAAAATAATCTAAGTGTTTCTTGTTTAGTTTTACTCACAAAGAGGGGAAAAAATTTAACTGATAGCAAGGAGGAGTCGTGGTATCCAGGAATCAAGCCAATAAACCAGCAACATATGCTTCAAATGAGAGAGACACTTTGACCATATAGTTGAACTGCAGACATAAGGAAAGCAATTTGTTTGTGCTTTGAGGAGTATAAAATCACTATCAATGGACATGAAGTAATAAGGAATAGAATGTGATCATATTGCTTACCTATCTTGCCCGAGTATGAATAGGTCCAAAGCCATGAAAATCTATGGTATGGATAATCCCATGAAAACTAAAGATCCTGAAATGAACTTTGTTCTAAAGCTGTTCAAGTTGCAGAGTTGCAAAAACCGAGTTCTGCAAAGTGCTCTTCTTTTAATATGCTTTCAATCTTCACAATGGATGGAGAAAGAACAATTCATTATGATAGCCAAATAAATCACAATACCGAATAATAATAAAAAAAGAAATACTTTTGTATTCTCAGCAGATTTAGTGTCCAATTGTGAATACAAGCCAATTTCTTCAAGAGGTGCTAGTGTTGTACAAAGCTCTAAAAGATTAGAAAGTGTTAACTCAGTCAAGATCCAGAACATCATTGAAGATAGAACTTAAGAAAAACATATATAGAACTACACAAAGACTAAACTTACAAAAAAGATGCAGTATTCAAAAAAATCTCTCATAAAAGAACTTTCTTGGAAGCCTAGCTATGTTGTGAAGTTCAGAAAATCTATGCGATGGAGAAAATTTAGTGAACATGGCTGATAATTTTGTATAAATAGAGCTACAATGGAGGTGAAAAAATGAGTATTTGGCTTGGATTAGTAGCCAAGGGTGCAGGTTGTAGTGCAAGAAAAATGAAATGGGTTTGATTTAAGGAGTTTGGCAGCCTCAGCTTTCCTCTTCTTATCCAGATCAGGTCAGCCATCTTGTCCAAATGTCACTTTCTCTACTTCGAATTTTTCCATTCAATTTTTACCTCCATTCATCATTTTAATTTTTTCCACTTTCCCTCCACTTTATTTAGAGATAGAAGTTGAAGGGATTAGGGGAAAACATTGTTTTATTTTATTTATTGAAAAAAATTGAGTTTGTATTTTTTATTACTCTTACAATAATTCTAAAATTCGATCCAAATAACTAAAAATTAGTTAGTACATAAATTAGGAGAGGAATTCAAATAAACTAATAAAAATAGATCATTAATTATTTAACAAAGTATAGTGACTAATCTTATAATATTCACTACTTAGTTAAATGAATGGTATAAAGTTACGGTGCAATATCATCGTACGTAATAGAATTATAAGTACTTCTATTTAAAAATTAATTAATATAGAAATTATGAGAGAAATTAAAATAACCTAATCCAAATAGACCATTAATTATTTAACAAACTATAGTGACTAATTCTTATAATATTCATTACTTAGTATAAATATTTATCCATTATGTTCTTCTAATTCCAGTGAATTTTTTTTTTAAAACTTTTGTAGTTGGAGGCTACACAAAAGTCTCTTAATCGGGCGCATCAGATATTCCCCCATCTAACATTGAAGACCCCATTTTCTCTCATCCGACAGCAGGTACCTTCGTATATTTCTTTAGAAATTTTGATAGTTAATTGTATTGTAAAATGGATAGCATATCTGATTATTTTCCTCTTCACTATTTCACAGCATGTTAACTCCTAATTTGATGTGTTTCTTGCAACAAGAAAAAAGAAGGACTCGAGCACTGATGAGAGTAAGGGAGGAATAATAGTAAGTCTTTGTAGTTGCATGTTAACTCCTAATTGTCTTTTTAACTTGACTATGAAACTAACTAACATGAGAATTTGGATATCTGGTCAAATGTAGAATAATTTAAATGCATTGTCGGAGGATTAGCACACAAATTGAGCAAGGAATGACATCTTCACGGGTTCAGTCGATAGAGAGAGAAAGGGCCATGTAAGATGCATGGGAAAGGGTCCCTCTATGACTTTACTGAAGAATTTTGTAGCCAATTAGATGATAATTTACAACGTAAGATGGAAAGGCTAAGAAAGGAACTCCAGCTTGAGAAGAACTAGTTTCAGAGAGAATTGAAGGAGAAGATGTGTGAAGAGGTGCGCCCACAATTGGAGGCGGAAATGAGAGCTGTTTGGTCAAGAATGAACCCGAGCATTGCAAGTCTGTTACTTGCAACCCTATTCCCACCCTCGAGTGCATCAAACACTTCACTTGACATTGGTTCCACTAGTAGAAGACCGAACCGTCTTATTAGCTTGATTTTATATGATGGGCCGTTGTATTTATGTCATTTTATATGGCGAGCCGTCGCATATAATCCTTCACATGTGACAGTAAGTGGTAAAAAACTCAAAATTTTAACGGCGGTTAAAGGGCCATCATATATATGATCATATAAAATGGTTCGTCTTTTAAAACCACCATTTGCGATGGTTGTGAAGTCGCTGTAAAAAAGCCACGTCGTTTATGACCCTTTTTCTGATAGTGTGTACATCAACTGAGATTTTGTCAAACATGGGATCAATATATATTATATTCAAATTAAAATATTCTAAACTTAGATAGCAATCATATATTCTCTCTGTCCTTATTTATGAGTTATTTGTAGTGATTTTGTTAATATTAAAGTAAAATTTTTTCCCCAAAAATATCTTTATGGAGAAGAAATAAGAAATAAAGAAAAATGTTTTATTAAAAGAATGGATAATTTTGAAAAAATAATTAAAATATTCATTAAGTTATCAACAATGATTTATAATTAGTGACAAAAAAAAGTAAAATCAAATGACTTGTAAATAGGGATGGAGGGAGTATTACCTTAATCTCAACATGTTGAAAATAAAATTTATTTTTTCACAAATCTAAGGATAAATCAAGCTTCGAAAAACACTTTAAGCATATCGACAAAAAAAAAAGAAGGTGAAATCTCCTAAATAGTCCTATAACTTTTATATCTTTGTCGTATAAATCCAAATTATTATTTTATTATTATTTTTTATCATCGGGGCTCCTTTATTTTTTTTTTTTTGGGCTACCTTATTGATCCATTTGTACTAAAAAGTACATTTTGAGGTTATGTTTGCCGGAAAACATATTTTATTTTATTCTTTTCTTTTATTAGTCAATGGTGGAAAAAGGTAAATTCTACAGTAGACCAGGTCCACTTGTGGGGATATGGACCATCTGGTCACAAATAAGCCAAGTCATTTCATATTAGTTTATTTTTTAATTTTTTCAATCTTTATTTATATTTTTATGTTTTTTAATTTATAATTTTTAATCCTTTTTTTATTTTCTTTCTGCCGTTCATTTTTCCAAGAAAAATTAATCTTCAGCTTTCCTCCATCTCTCTGATTGTTGCACAAAAAATATTTAAAAAAAGGATCAATTTGTTATTCATTTGGATCACGCCCTCCAGCTGCTGGTGGTAATTAAGAGAGAATAGTAATTGATCATCCTCCGAAACATGACTGGAGTTCTCAATTTCCATGACAATTACAGGACAATATAACTAAACTTTTCACAACCCAAATACAGAATTTGAGTAAGAAAACAGGGGAGATGGAGTTCTGATTCGATGATGTTCTGACTTTAGCTCAAGTATCCAGGGCAGGAAAAGAAATTTTTCAGAATATGGAGACATAAATTCCGGACATCAGATGGAGCTTCATAGATACAGATGTGGAAAGTCAGGGAGAGAAATGAGAAGTTAAATATGTTTTTATAGTTGAAACCCTTATCGGAATTCGGGAGTTTGAGCAAGGAAAGATTCTTGTTTGGACAGTGACTTAGGACACTTTCAATAAAGTTAAGCAAGACAGAGGAAGTGGTTTCATTGTCTAACAATTTCATAGGAAACTTCAGTTTGAAGGGCGTAGATGTCCAAAGAAAGATGGGTACATTATAATCTGCAAGAATAGATAAGGACACAGAAGATTGAAGGGATTTGGTTATGGTAAGTTTGGGCTGAGGCTGAGAAGAACAAGAAGGACAAATGTGTACAAAAATGGATTCAGTTTTCCACTGAAGAATTGGAGGAAGATTGTGAATCCCTGTCCAAACATCAAGAAAGGCAAAAGAAGAAGCCATGTGGGATTGAACTGAATCAAGCTCCTGAAAATCCTTCTCCCTTTCATTGAAAATACAGACAGATAAACCTCTTATTTAGAGAAACTAATTCTATGGATGGATGAAAAGAAAGATTCTGATGGGAAGGAAATGTCAAAAATAATGTCAATAATCTAACTTCTTCCATACATAAAATATTCACATCCCTTGAAAACTCTAGTTCAATATCCAATGTATTACAATAATATATTAGAGCATGACAAAGACAGCTTTTCCTGCCAATGAAGAACAAGAAGAATCAATTCTATTCTGTAGAATTTTTCCTGCTCCACTACAGCAAATCAAAAATAAACTTTGGGCTTTCAACATATTTCCATCACCTGCCACCAACAAAATCAACAAAATCCACCCGTAATTGTTGTAGTGAGAAACTTTCATATAGTAGAGGGTTCGAGAGTAGTTGCAACATATATTTCCAAGAAACATTACCATAAGGAAATATGTAAAAAGTAATAGTTTTATACAAGGACATGTTCATCTTATAAAAAAAATATATAAGAAAAGATAAGAAGTTACTTCAGTTTGAATGCTCTTTTGACTAAGCTGTGATGTTGGAGAAGAAGCTGAAATGGCAAGAGGCATACCAGGATGTGAGGTAAAAACACCTGGTTGCAATGAATTAGTACCTTTTTTTGCCCTCTTCCCTGCAAGTTTTACCATTTTCACAACTTAAAATCAGGATTTCTAATTTCAGATAAGAATACATGAAATTATAGTCTATATGCACCAAATTTGCTAAAATAATATAAGACATTTAAAACTTCTAAAAATATTTAAAACTTCTAATATAAGACATACCTATTGTTGTACAATTACTCTTTGTATGCCTTTCCCAATGACCTTTTATGAGTCATTTTCCTCTCTCTTTGGTACGAATTCTCCTAGGATCTATCACATGATCATCATCATGAAGCTCGTTCAAGTTCTCAACAAACATTGAACTAATATTCTCAAAATTTGGATGCCCCTTCCAATATTCGTCTAACTTTGAACTAATATTCTCAAGTCCCTGCCAAACAATGATTCTAGTAGATTCTTGCATTTGGCTTCGGGTGACAATATCATATGCTAATCTCATTGCAAGATTTGTGAACATTACTTGTGAGGAAGAACCGTTCATATTAAAAATTTGCTGTTGTTCTCTATCATCTACACGTTTCCTAGCATCTTTTCCCCATCTATGCAATAGATAGCCACACGGAATTTCCATAATGTTCTTAGCTTTTAAAGCTGCTAATGCATGTGTACATAATATCCCCATTGCCTCAAATTTCTTGCAACTACAATTGACTTGCAATTTTTTCTCATAAAAAAGAACACTGCTCATTTTCAAACCCCATTTGAACTTTAAACTACCATCAAATTGAAATAAACCATCATCAATGTTATGCTCTACATGTGATGCAGCCAATATATCAAAGAATTCTTGCTCAAAAAACTTATAAATTCTATGAGTGTAATGCTCTGCTGCTTGCTGCAATATCATGCTCCCTATAACTTGAAGGACAACTTTACCTTGCTTACATTGAAAATCAAGCTCAGACTATTTTTGGCGCCACTCCCCAACTTTCCTATCAAGGTCAGTCACAAATTTAGTAAGAGAAGTTGTTCTATCTCCAATTCCATTCAATATATGATTTGTTCCCTCACTTCTTGACGTTGACTTCATCCCGGCATTAAATGCATCATTATTGAGGGTTGTGCACCATTTTTCTCTCAAACTGAATAATCTATTTAACCAAGTGTGATTTTGTAAACGTGATCAACAATAATCTGATTCCATGTTGTAAGAAATTCTTCTTCGGTTTCACAACCTGACAAACATTTATAAAATAAATATGAGAATTGGTTGTTGGAATTAAGACATCCAAGGTGTGATGGAGCATTTTTTGCAATGTGCCACAAACATAAACGAGGACGCTTGTTAGGGAACACTTTACTAATTGCATTCATCATTGCTTGATCTTGATCTGTCATGAATGTCTTTGGAGGATTTTGATCCATTGATTCCAAAAAAGAATTAAATGCCCATTCAAAACTTCTTGTTGTCTCATCTGATAAAAGGCACAACCGAACAATATGGTCTGCCAATGATGGTTAATACCTATAAAAGAAGCACAAACCAAATTATATTTATTTGTCCTGTAAGTAGCATCAAACACAACAACATCTCTGAATGAATCGTAGTCCATTTGTGATCTACCATCTCTCCAAAAGAACTTAAGCATTCGGCCTTCATCATCAAGCTCCACATTCCAATAAAACATGCCCTCTTGATTAGCTTTACTCTTGAAATAATTAACTAAACTTTGTGCATCGCCTTTTTCAATTAGAGTTTTCTCTTGCTAGAAATTATGTTATAGGCATCTTTCCTAGTGGATCCCAATCTAGCAATGCCACCACTTTCTTTGGACAAAAAAGAAACTGCACTAGATAGAGATATTCCAGAATTAACAAATGATTCCAAAGTATTACCTTGGGCTTCTGAAATCGATCTTGCTGACCTCAAGAAATGCTTCTCATATTCCATGGCAAATTCATGATTGTGATCTTTTACAAGTACTTTAACTTTTCACGCACCTTCTTCGTCAACCACAAAAGTCACCATGGCATTACATAAAGTCCTAGTTTCCAACTTGTTGAATACATTACCAGTAGTGCATTCACTTACTTCCTTCCATCCGTGCTTTGAACAATAATAATTTTTTGATTTTATTTTCTTGGTACCCTCATAATAATATTGTTTACCTCTTCGTATACTAAACCCCATTTGTAAGTGCATAATTATTATACATCTCAAAAGCATCTTTTTCACAGTAAACAATTTCTTGTCATAACTTCTTTTCCAATTCCTCAATATCACGCTCAATGTTGTCATCCTTCTCTACTTGTGTAGTGTCTAAACAAACAGGTTCCGCTAGTTGAATATCTAAACAAGTAGGTTCTTCCCCATCATTATCAAGATAAATTATGCCTTCCTTATTCTTGCTTTCGTTTCCTGATCCTAACATATCTATACATAAATCAAAGGAAAAAACTAATTAAATGATTGAAGAAATTAAATATCTAACTATACTCCATAAAATGTTCTGCTGAAAACGAAAATATGTTGCTAAGTTTGAACTCATATGCCAAAGAATGAAGAATATAAAGTTAAAGTGCAAAACATGCTCCGTAAAAAATCATTATATGTCTATCAGTAATGCCACTCCTTTCACTTACCAGTCTCAGCTTATACAAAAAAAAAAAAAAATTGTTTTCGCTATAAAAACCAAAAAAAAAAAAAAATTAAACAAGCATTTACCAAGATTTTATATTATGAGCTAACATTATTAAAAGAAATTTAGCTC
>JAWZTD010016120.1:0-10338 GCA_035221335.1 Echites panduratus | reverse complement strand
TAATTAAATAATGTCAATTTATTAGGATTTTCATTTTGAAAGTGTCGTGATTCTATTAGGAGGAGCATATTATCTAAATCCTCTAATATATACTTTTCGTATGTCCAAGGACTTCATCTTCAATAATTAATTGATTAATTGAAAAATTAAGAATAATTGATATGATTGTCTTAAATGATGTCCATCCTACACTTACATAAAAAGGAAAGGGCACCAAAAAACCATTATAGCTTTGGAATCAGGAGTTCTCACATCTTCTTCAAATGTTCGTCTGGAAGCTTGTTGGATTGGAGACCAAATTAAGTGTATTTGTCTCAACATATTCTCACATTGAAAATATAAAAATATCTATACGTTTAAAATTTGTATCCTATTATATTAATTAATAAATATATTTTGTTACAATTTTCTTATTCATATTTTCCCCCGTTATATATAAATATATTACTTACATATGAGATTTTCATCAGTATAATCTTATTGGGGTAAAAATTGTCAATATACCTTGTTTATTGTTAAATAAAATTACTGTTAATATAAATTGTTTAATGATGTGGTATTTCCTTGAAATTTACTCAATTGCTCAAAAGCTATAAGTAAAGAGTTTTTTTTTTTTTTTTTGGTTAAGTTTTATATATGATTTAATAATATATAGTAATTATTATTACTCTTTGAATTAACTATGAGTATAATGTAATTACATGATAAATTAAAATTAATGCAGTCCAAGAGTTTTCTTTAAAAAAAAATTAATTCTATATATTTAAAAATATATAATGATTGTGATATTTTTAAAATTTGTGGATTTCAATTTTCAATGTGGCATATGATATTTTCAAACATGGGGTGATAAAGATAAATAAGATCTAACTCTAAAATTATTTTAAAAGAAACTCAATTTAACTATTGATCTAATGACTAGTAGTCCAGTTGGGTATCTGGTTATTATCCTTCAAATTGAGTCAAATTCAGCTAGTTATATGGTGGATAGACTTTTTTTTAATATTCTAATTTTTAATATTATTAAAATTCTTTACATAAATTTTAAATTATAAATTAATTACTACTCCAACATATTATAAATTTAGCGACTGATAAAAAAAAAAAAAAAAAAAAGAAAAGTGGTAAGTTGGCTCTCTGCTGTGGTTCCCCCAATTTTTCCCCCGCGCAAACCCTTTCCCCGTTGCGTGGTAATTGACACACTGATCAAGCTTGTTCCGGGAAGCAAGAATTCGAACTTCTGGAGATTCGCAGCATTAGGGAAGAGATTTGTATTTCTCCATCAAATAGGAGGAAAACACTCTTTTTCTCTTCCTTCATATTCTGGTGAGTTTTCTGGAAACCCTTTTTGTGCCCTTTTGAATTGCTCTCGAAAACCCGATTCAATCACAACCTTTTTCATGAGAGCAAGTTCATTTTGCACATTTCATTTTTTTTTTTAAATTTAGTTTCCTTCTTCTTGTATGTGGGCTCTCGTTTGCTCTATGCTCTTGATCTTTGGCCTCCTGATGAAATTTTTGTTATGTTCGTTTTTCCGTGTCCGCCGACAGCATTGATGTCTGCTTCAGCCCAGAAATTAGTTTTAAGGGTGCTTTATCATTACCAATCGGAAAATGATCTAGATTTTAGAGTTTGATATAAGCATATAAATTATGCATATGTAGTCCTTTATTGACAGAAAATGGGCGGGAAATTTTTTCCCTGAATTGGTTTTGCTGTATTTTGGATCATAAAACTTAACTTTGGTTTTGCTGCATTTTGGATCATAAAACTTAACTTCGGTGTTGCATCTTTCTTTTTCTTGTATACTTTATCCCTCTTTTCATCACCCTTTTCTAGGAAAAATAAAATAATGAACCGGAAAAAGGAAAAATACACCTATAATCGGTAACTTCGATCGAATTTGGCCAATTTCAATTAGTGAAAGTTCTGCTTTGGGTTTCAATTAAATCACATGTTTAATTTTTTGTACTTTGATACTAGAGAACTGCTTTTTACTTGCAAACACTATGGTCCTGATCTTCAGAGTTCAGACATACTATTTTCAAGAACGATTTCACAGTTCTGGTCATTTATGTACCTTGTTTTGTCAGTTTGATGCATAGATGTGTAAACAAATTTCTTCTCCCGCATGTTTAGGAAGATTGTAAAGAGACTTTTTGCAAAGGAACTTATCTGTGGTACAGAGATTACTAAGATATACTTATCTGCATTTTCAATTTTAAGAGTTTATAATCCCCTTTTACTTAAAAAATGATGAGAAACTTCAGAATTATAAAAGTTTTCATAAGAAGGTAAACAAAATTGAAAGGTTAAAATTTATTGAGGGTGTATATTGCTCGTTATGTATTGAAAAAAATAATTTTTTTTAAAAATTACTCCACAGAATGAAAGTGTGTACAAGGACCACAAAACACCCACTAATATGTCCCATCAATAAAGTTTGTAGTAGCCTTTTATGTCATAAACAAAAATTTAAATACTCTATAGTCGACAAAAAAAGGCTTTTTTTAATTTCCCTTACATTTTCTTCATTAACTTTTATTCAAAAGTTGAGTAGCAAACAAGAACATTGATCAATTTGAACTCAAATTAATAAATTCTTTGAATTTATTTAAAAGATGGAACTGAACTAAGTAGATTATATTCAAATTTGAATATACTTTAAATTGAAAAAAAAAAAAAAAAACTACATTGATAGTTGTTACTGAAGTACAATAACTATGGATATATAAGGAATTTAACATATTAATTACTTCTTTTAAATGAATATATGCTTATAATTTGAGACAAGTGAAAAATGGATGTAAGTAAGTCTATGTATAGACATGGGGAGTGTAGAAAAACACTGATATTGGAAGCTTCATTTTCATTTGTTCGTGATTTACAATTACACTTGTTTGACATGTTAGCAAAACTATACTAACTTCTAATGTTCACCGGTGTTGTTTATTGTGTGACTGTACTTTTTTTATGACTTCTCTTTCTCTATTCTTTTAGTACTCTATATTCTGTAATCATGAATATAAACATTTATAAAGTCACAATTATTGTCCAGTAGGGCTAGAAAGCGAACAGTTATTGGATAATAAACCCTGAAGCAGAGAGAGATGACTCTACAAAATCTAATAAGCCAGTTGAAGCCTCTATACAAAGAAGCATTTGACAAAGCTCTTGGAGTTGCAAAGTTCTTTTGCAAAGTTCATGTTGTCAATTCCTACCTATGCACTTTTGCTTTGGTAAACTTCACTCTTACTCTATATTTCTTGAAAAGATTGAAAAATAATGTGAAATCTTTGAATAAAAAGAATGCTGGGATTTCATGATTTTTAGGTTCTAGGGCCAAGCATGCTTCCTACATTCAATCTGACTGGAAATCTGGTGTTGGCCGAGAGAATATCGACCCAGTTCGGCCAAGTGGGTAATGGTGATGTGGTGCTAATTCGAAGTCCTGTAAAGCCCAGAATGGTTATTACCAAGAGAGTAGTTGCTGTTGAAGGTGATACTGTTAATTATATTGATTCTGATGACAAAGAAGCTACTATTTTGGTAAAGAACATGATTTGGATACACTGATTGCTTATTGCTTTCTTTCCTTCTTTTTAGAACTGGTTTAGTTGTTTTCTTGGTGATACTGGTTCAATTTGTGATTTGTTGACTCTTTGAGGTAAACTTTTACTGTATGAGAAGATGTGGACTTGCAGTTTCTTTTGGAGGCATTCTATAGTGTATCTTATTTGGAACCTTTTGAGTTTTGTTGACAAATAAAGACATTTTGTACAATCCAGTCTTGACTTCTAAGAGGTTGGCTGTCCTTTATGTGCTTTGCTGTTGTGAATGGTTTTGGATTTGAGATGTACAGATGTGTTGAATTTTTGCTTTCACTTCATTTCCTTTTTCTAAGCTGGAAAATCATTTAATTGGATTTTTACTTTTTTTTTTCTTTCGTCAAATATGTTCTGGTGATTGTATTTCTTAGGTGCCAAAAGGGCATATTTGGATCGAGGGGGATAACAAGCCTCTCTCCAAAGATTCAAGGTTGTATGGACCTGTTCCTCAAGGACTTCTCGAAGGCAGAGTTTTTTGGGTGGTAAGTGGTATTATGTCGTTTAATTTAACTTCATGGGCAATTTAAAGATATATTGTGACCAAGGAATTGAAAGTTGGCACCATTATTTGACCGAGCTTCAACTTGATTTCCCAATTTAACTTGATTTGGCCATATTAAAATTATGTCTTAACAATCATTAGATGTCATGAGATAGTAGGCTTGCCTGAATTCATATAAGACAAATTATTCCAAGAAGAAGAAAAGAAACATTCTATTAGAGTTGAGTATGTCATCTTGTCATCCTGACTTTTAAGTATGGAACCTCATGTAGTTTTTTAATGATTAATTATTTTCAATATTAGAACAATCGTTGATGATCAGCTACTAAAGTAAAAAAAAAACATAGTTACTGTTAATCTCTCTCTCTTTTTTTTTTTCCTGTGTGTCCTTGCTTTCTCTCTCAAGTGTCTTTGACAACTTCGTCTAATGGCTGTGTCTTGACTGTTTTGAATCATTCAATTGTTTGTCTAAGTTACACTGTACTCGCACTGTTGTTCCTCTTTAATAATGTATCAGAATGGAAGTTATAAATGACAAAACTCTAGTTACACTGTCAAAATCCTTACCTATATTCAGCTTCTTCTTCTTTTTTTTTTGTACTTTGTAATATATAATTTTTGTTATAGAAGCTTATAACCTTACCCTAGTCTAATTTTTTTTACTCCTGTCTTTAGATATGGCCTCCTGAAGATTTTGGATCAGTGGGTAAAAGGATGCAGGATCTAAAGGACAGAGGTGAACTTCTGAAACTCTACTCCTTTGCCTTCCTTTTCCACTTATTATCTTGGGTAATTGATGTCCTTTATCCCGATTACACTTATTAGATATAAGAGGGCAGGGAATTTGTAATCTAGAAGGTGGTAATTTAGGCACATTTTAAATGGTATTTTGTGCTTTCATTTTCATTTCTACAAATCATGGAGAGAAATCCTGTGGGTGGGAACAATTTTGAGTATCGAAAATTGTGAAAGATCTCCTCCAGCCTTCAACAGTACAAACACCAGATTAACTTCTCTTCTTTCTTACTTTCCTCCTTTCCATCATCACTACACGCTAGTAGCCAACCTCCTTCCTGCCTCCACTCCACACTCCAATTGTTAGTAGCATATGGTAAAACTTTTTTCTGTCCAATCCCGTTCCTCTTCCTCTAGTCTTCTCATCAGCAGCAGATAACCTTCTCTTCCTCTCGTCCTCCTTTCTATCCTATGTAAATAGTAGTAGCCAACCTCCTCCTCCCTGCTGCTACTCTACACCCCGATTGTCTGTTACTAAATATGGTAGAACTTTGTTCTGACGAATCCCGTTCATCTTCCTCTAGTCTTCTCATCAGCAGCAGATAACCTTCTCTTCCTCTCGTCCTCCTTTCCATCATATCTAAATTGTAGTAGCCAACCTCCTCCTCCCTGACGCTACTCTACGCCCCAATTGTCTGTTAGTAGCATATGGTAGAACTTTGCCCCTTTCCTCTAGTCTTTCTCATCAGTAGCACAAACACCAGATAACCTTTTCTTCCTACTACTAATCCCTATCATCCCTGGAGTCTAGTAGAGCTTTGTTCTGGCTTTGTTTCGGGATCAGCCCAAGGCAAGCATTTAATCATTATTTTGGAAAATTCTGGTTTTAATTCGCTGAACTAAAAGTTGGTTTCAAAGAGAAATTTCGAATGTTTGATCATGCTTTAATCAAATTCTGTAGCTGCCTACGGTGTCTCTGGCAGCTTGTGCATGCTGGAATGATTTTGAGTTAAAAGTGTGGTAGGAACAGAGTAAGAAGATTTTATGGAACTTGGGAGGAGAAACACTAAAAAGAATAAGGAGAAAGAAAGAACTCCCAGGTCCCCAGGAAAAAGGGGAAGATAAATTGAGTATGAAAATAAAAAAAGGCACTCCCTGAGCATCATTTAAATTATAATTGTAGACTTCTTCTATTCTAAGATGCAGTGTTAACCAAGGCACCACAGTCCTTGTACCCTATTTGTTTAGATGAATGCTGATTGATAATTTGATATGTTGATCTCTACCTTCAGATTTTTTGTAGGGATGGTCCTCTCATTCAAGAAATTAGAAATCCCAGATGACCAGAAGAGATATCTTAGAGCAATTTGCATTGAGAAGCAACAATAAGGGAGAGAAGTTCATAATAGAGTTTTTGGTTGGAATCGCAATCAAACCCCAGCATGCATAGACATTCCTGTACACTTCAAGATTGAGAGTTTGCACCCTAGCATTTTGTAGAAAATTTTCAATCTCATTTGGCGATTCGTTGAAAAATATAAAAATATAAATGGATTTTTCCATCTTGACTCCATTGTTTCTCTTCTTTTAATGGTAATGCAAAACCTATCAATCATCTGATTGCAGAGTACTTTAATGGCACAATTAAAAATTTAGAACAATTTACTGCTCCACTAAATAAATGATGCATCTGGCTAACTATCAGCACACAGTCATGCTGGCAGTGATCAAAGGAGAATTTACATTGGTTTATTGATAAGATGAATGAAAAATACATATTTTACGATATAAGATATGCAAATATGGTGATATTTAGCTGAATAATCCCTTGATATTTAATTGATTTCATTCCAGTTAAAATATTTAACATGTTAGCAAAAACTTTCTACACTTAATGTATGATTAAGAGATTTTAGATTTCTTAATTCATAAAAATTATTAATTTGAATGAATGACATATTAATGGATCAAGGTATAGACAATATGATTCTTTTTTTTAATTTTAAATTAAATCTAATAATAAATTTATAATATGATTTTTAACTTGTTTTCTAAATTTATTTTTTATTTTTTATACATAGATAATAATTATCAAAGCTATATAATTAAAATTGTTGTCAAATAGTATTTAATAATTATTTCAACAAATACATTGAGTGATTTTTTAAATAAATATGAACCAAATTCATCAAATTCTCATTAAATTTTAAACATTCTATTCATTGTATTAATCATCAAAAGAAATGGGTAAAAATATAATAGTTTTAAAGGATTTTTTTTTTAATATTTGATGCTGGCCATTTTTAAGAATCGGGCAAGACTTTAACTGATTATAAATGTATCTGTCTCGTATATCGTATATGTATGCTTCCTATGGGTGCGGTGCCATCCCAGGGATCGCATTTCTTTATTGTGCGTGGACATTTCAACTCCAACGGTTTGTTGCTTCTATTTAAAAAAAAAAAAAAAACAACTAATCTTGCACTCATTCCACCTGCATCCCTCATCTCTCCTCCTCCTCTCCCTTCTTTCCCGTTCTTTCTTTGTTCCAACTTAACCTAATCATCATCATTCTCTTTGCTAACCTTCTTAATTATGGAACACCAAAGTAAGTCACCCTTTCATTTCTTAATCTTCTGATGATCCTATATCATCCACATAAACAAAAAACAAATAAGTTTAGTATAAAATTTAGAATTTCTTTTGTTGGATATGATTTCTTGATTTCATTTTTTTTAACTGAATATATTAACTCATTTGCTGTTTGATTCAAAGTATGATGTTAGTTTTTGAATTCTTGATGGTTGAAAATTAATTAATTGAGTGATTGTTAAGAGTTAAGTCAACATGTGTTGAATAATTGCACCCCTTGAAAAGATTACACATTTACAAGGTTAGCAAACCTAGGTTCAAAGAGAGAGAGAAAAAAAAAAAGAGCGAGGTGAGGGACACATGTTAAATGGTTTTCAGGTTAAAAAACTAATTTTTTGACAAAAAGAAGGATAGCAGCAGGCATCTAGGGCTGGGATCCCTACGCGATTCCACAAGTGGGTGCATTTGTCATACGGATCAGATCAATAGGAAGCATACCCGCATAAAATGAATCATTTTTTGAGTCCGTTTTAAAAATGGATCCCAATCGGTCCAGTCCTATCGCCTGGCATTGTCTGATTAATAGCAACATTCTCTCCAAAAATGATGCTGATATTTGCACCTCCACAAACACTAAATACACCCCCAATGTTAAATTCAAACTCAAAAAAATTAAATACACTCATCTAAATTACTAAAATATCATATCTACAAAAAACCCCGTCCAATCACTAAATACACCCCCATTCTTTCCCTTTTTCTCTCATTCCTTCTTCCTTCCCACCCCACTGCTGCCAACGGTGCCTCCCTCTAGTACAACCCAGGCTGCCGCTGATCCAGTCTAGTCTAGCAGCTATCGCCGCCCTCCAAATCACCGCCGCTGCAGAAAATTGCTGAACAAAACTTTGAAGAAAGGTAAAAATTTATGCTTGGAAAATTAATTAGCAAAAATATACTACATATATATATGTCTGCTATATGACTATGACCACCATGAAATAGTGCAGATTAATTAAGGATTAGTCATTTGTAATAATATTAACTAAAAATTTTTACACAAAATTTTTTTTATCAATATTCCATATGCTGAAAGTTTGCATTTTGAAACATAATTTGCAACTTCTATTTTAATGTTTTCTTGTTAAAAGAAGAGAGAAAACAAATGTCAATTAAGATTGATTTCAATTATTTAACAAATGTCATAGTGTAGAGAGGAAGAGAAAGATCAAATGCAGCATAAAATTTAAATCTTACTGAAACTGGCTCTATTTCTTAAAGGGAATAATAGTTTTGGGGAGCAGTGAAATATTCATGTTCTAAAATTGTATTGGAATGGTGAAATCTCCTAGCCTAAAAAATTTTGGTTAGAATGTTTAAATTTGTGAGATAATTTATATGCTTTGAAGTATGCATAAATTTATCATGCTTAATGTTTGTTTGACATACTCCATATTTAGTAACCTGGTTTTTTGGAATTGAAACTGATGAGATTATGCTTTAATGCACAAGTACAATAATCTTTGATTTGCACAACTATACGAAAGCGTTCCTTGATGTATCTTTCATTAAAGAAGAAGTGTTCCATTATTTGCAAATGCTCTTCATTATTAATATTAATTCTATCATTCTCTATTTCTCTTTTGTGACGAGACACCTTAATAAATGCTTATGATAATCCACAAATTTAGGAGGATAAGCATAGGTTATTTATGATATCAGGTTTTAGCACACCTTTTCGTTTCTAAATTTTATTATGTGACTATGACCTTAAGATAATCTAGTTTTTGTTTATAAAGATTATGTTTCCACTGAGGTTAGTTTATTATGAATGAAAATGTTATCCGTTGTGTATTTGAAGGTATATTAACATAAGGATGGCCTCTAGTAGAATAGGTCGAGAGGCACCCACAACATTCGCACGAGCTAGGCTAATTGCGGTATCATCATCTTCAGCTTATGATGCGGCCTAGACATCATAGGAGTCAAGGTCAAACATCAGTATTTGCTCGACTTCACGAGCTTGAAGCGGCACTTGATTACATACCAAATCCAAATTTTATATATGAGGACGATGATAGCCTCAATGTCCAATAGACTTATCAACAGCATATGAGATGATTGACGTTTATATGATGTTATGTATATTTTTTTTCTCATAGTTAGTATATTATAATATATTATATTAATGATGTTTATGTCATTGTAATGTATTGTATTAATGATATTGATGTTGTTAATGACGTTTATGAAGTGAGTTTCCTATCATCGTGGAATGTTTTTGTTATTTCGTTGGAAAGGTATTAGGAGTTTCATGTGAACTTACATTACGTTGCATTTCAATTTCAAGAGTCATAAGCTTAATCTTGATAAATTAAGGAATACACTGTTAATTTTAAGTCATAAATTACATAATACAACTAGCACAATACATCTCGAAGAGAATATTTTAAAAAGGTGATCGAGAAAAAAGTCCGTAAGGTTGGACTAAATTGTCTTAAGAATGGTCATCTAGATCAGGCCGACTACCCTTAAGGCTAGTCAGCCTGAGCTGGCTGACATCTATTCGCTGACAAGTGTACCCAACGTAAAAGAGAAAAAACTAAAGGAATAAAGAAAAATCAATTTTTAATCTTATCAATTTATCTTCTTTTGATCAGAATAATGTATAATCATCTGTCATTTGAGTTTTAGGTGAATATTTTAAAATGAAACTTGCTTTGGAACGATTTTAAAAATGTAAAGGGATGAAAATGAGTTTAAATTTATGTTTAAATTTTATTATATGGAAGGTGCACTTAATAAATATTTTAAACCATTTTTTTCATTTTTTATTATAAGAGACTATTATTATCTTTTTAATTTGATTATTTTTTATATTAAAAATTAAAGATGCACTTAACA
>JAWZTD010016086.1:0-21433 GCA_035221335.1 Echites panduratus | reverse complement strand
TCTAGCCAATTCCAGAAGGGTTCTGCGCCTTGGATTCAGGAATTCCTGTTATCCATTAGTTCAATCAAAGAATTATACGAGAAGCATTGTTATTATTTAATTGTTTGTTTAATTAATTTTAGAATATTTGTAACTTCATATTTTTCATAAGGGTGCGCATAAATGCACCCTTAAATTTATTAAGTGTATCCTCAAAATTAAAATGATTAAAATGAGTTAAATGGAAAAGACAATAATAACCTCAACACATAATAAGAAAGAAAGAAAAAAAAAAGATGTTGTTTCGCTGCTGTTGGAGGCGTCCGTGCGGCAGCAGGAGGAGGAGGTGGCGGCAGCAGGCAGCAGATGAGGCAGCAGCAGGCAGCGGCAGTAGATGGGGCAGCAGCAGGCAGCGGCGGCAGCTGAGGAAGAGTCTGCAACTGCGGCAGCAGCGTTCAGGTGTCGACAGTGGGAGTTGCAACAGTGGCTGGTCGCTGGAAGAGAAAGAGAGAAAGAGGGAAGAAGAGAAGGGAAGAAGAAAAGAGAGAAAAGAGAAGGGGGCGGCAGCGACTTGCACGCGTCGGCGGTGGCGGGGGTGCTGGTCGCTGGAAGAGAAAGAGAGAAAGAGGGAAAGGAGAAGAGAAGAAGAAAAGGGAAAAAAAGGTTTTTTAAGTTAGATATTTTAATAATTTAAGAGGGTGTATTTAATATTTTAAGAGATATATTTAATATTAGGAATATGCTTAACAATTTTAAGGGTATAAATATACACTCCCTTTTCATAATGAGGAGAATAGTTTTTAATTGAATCATTTGTTATTATTATTATTTAATTGGACTCATGGTCGTTTACTGTCCAGTACCCTATGGGCAACTGTCTTATTAAATTGACTTTGGTTTGCAGTCAACTTTCTTAAAATTTTGTTGTGTAGTGTGTGCCCATAAAAAATCCATGTGTAACTATAATTCTCAAAAAATTATTTTAATAAAGTTTTAAAAATTAGGTTCCTTACTTAGAAAAATTATATTTATTAAATATGAGACATTATGTTCTTTAGATTTGAATAAAAAAATTATTAATATCCAATTTTTCAATAAAAATATCTGTTTGCTTGAAATTATATGATTTTAAATTTTGTAGTGTTCTTTGATTTTTTTTTTTTAAATATAGATATGGATTAATTTTTATTGTAATGACTTTAATATAAATATATATATATATATATATATTAATGAAATACTAAAGATTACACTTACTAGATCTTAATAGCAATACAGAGAATCTTATTAGAGCTTAATAGCAATAAGTGAAAATTTCTCAAAAGATTACACTTATTAGATCTTAATACAGAGAAAAAATGTAGATGGTTTCAGAAGAAAACCTTCTTTGTCCCTGGCTCCCAGCTCCTATTACTTCAAAAAGAATTGCAGAGTCTAATCTTCAAACCTTCGCCTCCTAATATGTAGCTTCAGATGGTTTTTACATTTGTCTCCAGTAAGCTTCTCCCTTATTAACCTTGGCAAAGATAGTAAAAAAATCAGTGTTAGGAAACACACACATACATTTATATCCCTCCTTTTTGTATGGACAACTAATTCCTCATTTCCCACTTCCTCTTGTTCTTCTTCGATTATAATGGCAGAATCCTTTGCTGACACACCGCAATCCACTAATCTGATTAAATTCGGTGTTGCAACGTCTGCCAAACAAGAACGGAGTTTTTTGAGTCTCCAAAAGTTGTCCACATGTAATTCCTCAAAGCATGAAAAATGATCTTCAAGAGGCATTCCATTCTTCAATATCCAGGCCAGACAATTTCAAGTATTTGAGTTTAGGAAATTGTCCATCAACCATTCATTTCCCAGATTGGTCCCTTAAAAGGCTCTATTTTTTAATTCGAGCATCACAAGATTTTCAAGTTTCCCAATCTTGGAAATCTCTGTCCATGGAACTCTCCAATTTAATATAACCAATTTTTTCAGGTATGGTGGAAAATCCAACTTGGTGGAAATTCCAACTTGCCGGTGATACGTCGTGAGGATTTGGTAAGTGTGGAGTAAACTTCTTGTATAACAGGCTTTATAATATGAAACCTTTCTAAGGGACCGGAAAATAGGCAATCCAAACTGGCGGGATACTTTTTTAATGAAATTCGGGTCATACCTGTCCACAGGCTTTGAAGGTCCTGATCTGCACTTTGGAAGACACTGTAGATACTGTTGAGGAGAACTTTCGATTTTCCATGCTCCATCTGCGACTTTCCTTTGGAACAAAAAAAGACTTTGAGGACAAGTGGGGGTACCCAAGCGGTTTACACCCCCACACTTAAGTCTCTCCCTTAGAGGATTCTTGAGTTCGAATCACCTTAGAGGCGAGAAGGAAGGTATTTTCTTCGATGACTCTCAAGTCATTATATTTCTACTTATCTTTAAAATCAAATAGACTAATCTATTTATCCTAATTTTAAAAATAGCATCTCATATTATCTTAAATTGATGAATATTTCCTAAGTATTACTCCCCCATTCCAGAAATATCTGATGCTCACTTTGTCTGGAACATAAAAGGGTATAAAAAACATGGAACCTATAATAGAAATCTTACCGATAAAATAAGGATCAGTTTCTCTGGGGAGCTTCCTCCCAGAAGTGTCGTGTACCATCTCTTTATGAAGATCTTCAAATTCCATTTTTATGGCCTTAATTTCTTCAATGAAAACAAACAGCCACAAATGGTGGCACCTGCACATGCCGAATCTAGGCAAAAATGATGCAATGAAATTTCCTGCCCTACTTCTAATGTCATTAAAACACATCATGTCAAGGACAGCTTTTAGTTTATTTGGATTTGCATCAATTTATCTCTCCTAGATCATGAAGCCTAAGAATTTTCTATCTGATACTTCAAAAATTTTCATGATTTAGTTTCATATGTGGAGCCTACATTATCTAGGAAGGTTTCTTGATGACTTCAATGAAATCACCTAAAGTCATTGATTTGATGACTATGTCTTCCATATTGACGTCAATATTCCTTATCAATTAAAGATTTTATGCATTCTGAAACTCTACTCCAACATTCTTCAGTCTAAATGCCATGTTGGTGTAACATTAAGTCTCTCCTTTTGGTACAAATTAAGTCTTCTGCATGCCCTCCAATGTCATTAAGATTTGATGATATCCCTTGTAAGCATCCAGAAAATATAACCATTGATATCCTCTGATAGTGTTTATTGAGTGTGGTAAAATCCACACACATTCTCCACATCCCTTCCTTTTTTGATACTACAGCAAGGTTGGCTAACCAGGACTTCTCTCAGGATACCTGCATTGAGAAGAGATTGGACTTCTCGAGCGATAACTTCATTTCTTTCTTTTGCTTCATAGGTTTGACCCAACTCTGTTTTTCTGTAATACTTCTATCAATTCCTTCAAGATTTGTTAGCTTCCAGGCAAAAACTTTCAAATGATCCTATAGGGAGTCTATAAGTAACCCCTTGACCTTGGAAGAAAGTGACTCTCCAATTTTGATTAACTTATGAGGGAATTCTGGGTTCAAGTAAACTAGTTCATTTTTTTTAGCTACTTTAATCGTGGTCCTCTCACCTTCTTGAGATATGTTAGAGAGCTCAAAGTCTATTCTATGTCATTTTCATTCAAGTGTCTAATTTAACCAGATAGCACTCCTATGCCATTTGCCTATCACCTTTTAGGGTGATCCACTCCCAACTGACTTGAATTCTCATACAGTAGTGTATGAGAAGATTTCTGCTTGCAAGTTCATTATCCATTTTCTTCCAAGAATTGAATTGTAGGCTCCTAGAATATCCATTACAAGCCAATCCTTGGTTTTTGTCACTCATTTGTCATTGACATTAACTAAGTTTGGAACTTTGAGGATTCCTTCATCATAGGTCGTGGAGCCACTAAAGCTCTTGAATGTTGTGTCAGACTTCAATATTAAGCTTTTGTCTAGTCGCATCTGACCAAATGCTTTCTTATACAAGACATTGACTGTACTTCCCGTGTCTACAAGCATCTTCAGGACCACGAAATCTCCTATCTACAAAGGTATTGTTAGTGAATCCACATCTGCACCTCATGTTTGCTTGGATTTTCTTTTGATGGCATTTTTCTCTTTACTTAGTTGTGCTCTAGAGGTCATTGATTAACTTTGCCTCCTACTTTTGCAATTAACTGTTGTAATTAACTTTCTTTAATCAATATTTTGATCTCTTTTCTGAGATCAAAGTAGTCCCCCGTGACATAACCATAGCTTATGTGGTACTGACAAAATTTGTTTGTCTCTTTTAGCAACTAGGGATTTGAGAGATCTTGGAGGCTTCAGAATTGTTTTTTTCTCCATGGCTATCACGACTTTAGGTAAAGAGAGCACTAAAGGGGAAGTCACAAGCTTTGGGACCATCTTTTTCTTCTTCTTTGAGGTCCTCCTTTTGCATGAAGGTCTCTCCTGTCTCTTTTGTTTGAAGGCTTTCGGTGTACACCTTCGACTCCTTAGATTTATCAGTTGGAGCTGTGAATCCGTGCATTTTCTTATAGACAATTGTGTTCTCTACCTTTGTCAACCTCTGCAGAAGATTTTGTAATTATCTTAAGGTTGTAAGCCCCTTTTCTACTAATCTCAGAGCTACCCCCTGGCAATCATTCTTCTGCTCTATTTCAACAGGATCATAATTAAATTGGTTGTAATAACTCTTGGTACTTTCATCGACCTTCTGCTTGATAGTAAAAAGGTGATTGATGTCCCTTTCACACTTTTTGTTGCTCTAGTAGTTCTTCAAAAACTGTTAATTGAGTTAATTCCAACTCAAGATACTTGTAGTATTGAGGCCCATAAACCATGTCTGGGAATTTTAATTAAGGTGAATCAAAAAGCTTTGCACTTGACATGATATGGATACTCAAACATCTCTATATAGGACACATACTCGTTTATATGGAGTTGTGGCTCTATTATGCCTACATCTTTTAAACCTGTGAAAGTTTAAAATATAAAGGCACATTCTTAAGCCTGATGCTATCCACAAAGGGAGATCGCTCAATGAGGGCAACTCCACTTTGTGGTTCAGGTCATTCTACCTTGTCAAGGTTGATGAGTGGTGCCTTTTTCTTTGCATGTTTGGGTGCTACTCCCAAATCTTTACTTGTAGTCTGTTAAACCAGGTCAAACCTTCAAGGATCTCTCTGCTCGTTTAATTGTCTAGCTTGTTCTACCTTTGCCACTGTGTCCTGGAGATTGCTACTCTATTCAATTTATCTCTAAGATATTACTCTTTTCCATTTCTTAGAGTATCTCCAAGATGGGTATTTGGAAGATTTTTTTTTTCATTTATTTTACTGGTAATTGATTACTAAGATCCATTCTGTTTTGAGCCTCTTGTTCTTGCTATACATTTTCTTGAGTCCTTCCTATAGAGTGTTGGCCTTCTCTTGACTTGTGTGATGTAGATTGTCTTTTACCAATTTCCACATTGGTGTTCCAGGGCTTCTGAAAATCTTAGACCTTCCTGGCAGGATTGTACTGGACGAACAAAATCTCTTCTTTTAGAGAGATTCTCTAATGTTGTTACCATCCTTTAAAATGGTTAACTCGGAACTGTAACAAGACCCTATGGAACCTATGGATGCCTTGATGCCAGATTCCCAGAAATGTTTCTTCCATGATCTGTTTCAACAAATCTCCTGGAAGGACCTCGACATGTAGGTTCATGAATCGGCGTTGATGCTGGAATGACTTTTCTTGCATTATTGTGATCTCTTGTTATTTCTAAAAGAACTTCTTGGATTTTTTCTTCAAAAAACAGATTAGTTCTAAGTGGTCGACCATGTCATGTCGATTGTTCTCGTGGCAGAACAATATTTTTTTTTTTATGGCACCTCCAAGAACAACCAGAAATTATGAATGATCACTGGAGTAGGTTGTATCCCTAGTTATAACTCCCATGATAAAGTCAGTCCTTAATTTTGGAGAGAATAGAACTTAATTGAACTATGGTTAAGATTTTCCAATTGGCTATGATCCATGTGTGTAAAAGGAGAGAGAATCAAATTTTTAGGTGTAGTTAACTTAGTTTAGTTGATCTCAATCTTTTGTATTCTAGCTTTCATTGTGAGAGCATATTCCTCCAATCTTTATCCTGATCTAATAGAGCCTCCTTGTCACAAAGCTTTATATTTATACACGTTTCTGTAGAGAGCTAACATGACCTTATTTTGGTCCTCAAGCGATAAATTAGGACTCAATAGCTCTCTAATGACCTTGGTCCTCTAGTGAGAGTCGCTACCTGCAATAGGTCGCTATCCTCGATTAACATATATTAGTCATGGGCAAAAGCTGGACTCTTACTGAGTCTCGTTAACTTTCGTTCGTAAACCTAGTATATCATGAAATATTAGTGAATGTTTCTGGTTTTGATGTTCAGATCGGATTGTTAAGTATTTGGATTAGTTCTTTAGGATCATGTCCATTTGCTCATCAATATATATATATATATATATATGTGTACTTGATTTCGGTATCGACAACTTCCCATTTCCTCTTGTTCTTTGATTCTTGTGGCAGAATCCTTGACTAACAATCTGCAATTCACTAATCAGATAACTTGTAGTGTTGAAACTGCTACTAAAAATGGAGTTCAATGAGTCTCCAACGGTTGTCCCCATGTAATTCCTCTAAGCATGAAAAACAATGATTTTTAGAGGCATTCCATTCTTCAATATTCAGAACAAAAAATTTAAAGTACTTGTCTTGGAAATTGTCTTTCGGTCATTTCCCAATGTTGATCCCACAAACGCTCCTTTAGATTTTTTTCTTTTTAAAAAATTTCTCTCAATTTTATTTTGAAAATTGGGTAGTTTTGCACTTTGATTCATAATCTTTTTTTCGTTCATGTTGATTCTTAAATATATTATGATTGGACAACTTAATCTTTCTAACTGTGTCTTAAAAAAAATCAAATCAAAGATCGACTTGATAAAATTATGGCAAATTAATACTACACTATTCAAATGGTCAGATATTGGTATTAATTGAAATATCGTTATACTGTCTCTGATTCACATAAATTTTATTTCTTTCTGAGTCAGAAACTATTGTTAATTCAACAAGATTTCATTTTGTACTCATTTATGGTCATTTAAATAATTTGTATTGAATATTCCAGTTATTTTGGTCAGATAGTAATTAACTGAACTTCTCATGTATGACTAGAAGAAAGAAAAGTATACAACAATAATTAATTTGAACATCAACAGGGCAAAAGAAAAAAAAGGGTTCGTGACTGAAGAGTAAAATTGACAAAAGTTTACATCTTCAAACATCCAATTGCTCTAATTTGAAATTTTATTTTGATTAACTCTTGAATATTTTTATACTTTAAAGATATAGAAAAGAATAAATGTAAAAAAAAATTTCTAAAAAAATTTCTAAAATTTTTTAACTTTCGAGATTAATCTGGACTCCATTTACTTATTTTATTATTATTTTTCTCAATTCATTAATTTATGAAGGTTTAAAAAAGGTTCAATGTTTAGTTTTTGTAAAAAATTTTAAATTTATTTAAATAAATAAAAATTAGCAATTAATATATTATGATTTTAAAAATATAATCATTCTATTAAATCCTTAAGAAATTATAGCAAAAAAATCCAAAAAAAGTAATTTTGAAAAACACTTAAGAAAAAAAAACATTTCTATAAAAAAAATTCTTAAAAAAACACACTTTTTTATAAGATTATCCAAATGTAGCCTTGTTTTGAAAAGTAATTATAAATTAAGCACTCAAACACAAAATAACTTAAGGAAAAAAAATCCATTTTTTCATAAGTCCATCTGCTTATTAGACCCAAAATCAAACATAAGTTTTAAAATTAATTTCTGATAGCAGTAGGGGTGATGTCCCAAACAATAACAAGAAGGGCTGGTTTGAGCAATTTATGATAAAAATGACTTCATTTTTCAATTTACATTTATATTTATTAGTTGCTTTTTCTCGGAAAAATGTATTGGAACCACATGCAGGAGCTGTTATTATTGTTGCTCTCTTTCAATGCTACAACTCCTTAGTAATAATATGTGTAATGTCAGTGTCGTGTTTAAAAGGAGACGATGAAAAAGTTTAGTGATAATCAGCCATTGTTTAATCACTTAATAAAATGATGATAGTTAATATGAACTATTTGACAATTATTTTCCATGAATTTTATAATGTATTTTGATAGTGTTGGATTTGGGCAAAGTAAAACACGAAGGAATTCTTTAGTTTTTTCCTATGATTCTTGTGTGAGTACAATGGCTTGAAGTAAGAGAGTTTTGCCGCCCACATATCTTCTTTCAAGATTGAAAGAATCAAAGACAACGTAGTTCGTTATTAGAACTATTATGCTATTTATTTAGCATTTTGTCCCTGGCCACCATATGATAGTTGTAACTGCCCTCAATTTAATAATGGGAAAGTAGCCTTTTGGCTGCTTATTTAATAATAATGATAGCTCTTGGCTTAAGGCATATTCTTGTAATATTGAATTGTCAATTATCGGTTAAGAATTCAATGTAGTGTCGTAACCGCCTGAACTGGATCAAGGGACCCGCTTTAATGGAGTCTGTCATGATGTATAAATCCATCGGGTTTTAGACCTCGATCAGGTTTTAGACCCTGATCGGGTTTTTAATCTTGATCAGGTTTTCCAACTCCATCGGATTTTTGACCTCGATCGGGTTTTGGTCCTTTTAGGATATCTCTAGAATATCTTATTCTATATCATATCCCATCCTGAAAGAGTGCTAATATTTAATATTAACACCTTTTCTTCTTAACTGTTCAGAGAGGCGTTATTTTAGGGGTATGACTTTGACTTTTTAAAGTCTTTCCCAAATTTTTCGCTTCCCTCCAAGAGTTGTAGTTAAAGACCGTTCAAATTCTTCCAATGGGTATATTAATATAAACCCTTTTCGAGCAACTTCTATTTCCACAGCTCATTGCATCTGATAACCTTGTTAGCAACCCTTGCCACGAAACTCTATGTCGAAATATTTCTTCTGTTGATTCTCAAATGACCCCTAGGAGGATTTCTGGTTCTTCCGTTGTTCGTCCTAGGAATTTTACTGCGGAGCAGTATATACCCCCCCGTAAAGATGTTGAAAGTCAGTATCTGGATTTTGATGATTTCAATAAAGATGGGTTTTGTGTTGTCTTCACAAAATCTACATACCTGGAAGAAAGTGTACGCCAATATCATATCAATACCAGTTATTCACTGTCAATTCCCTATAGTTCTACTGTGCTAACAGACAATAGTGACCTACCTCAACTTTTGGTACACGAAATCTGCCTAAAATCAGGTTTGAGGTTCCCTTTACATCCTTTGGTCATCGATATTCTTTAGTTTTGGTCTATTCCCTTTTGGAAGTTGGGGCCAAATGCCATTAGCATGATTATAGGGTTCATCATGATTTGCTGCAGACCTGGAGTCCCTTGTCACTTAGAACTCTTTAGGTACTACTTCTCAATTTCTTTCACCACTAGGGCTGAGAGCAGTTGTTTCTTTGTTGTAAAACAAAAAGTAAAATTTTTCAAAAAACACCCAAGCTCTAATAAAGATTGGAAGGAAAAATTTCTATCTTTTCAGTTCGGTCCTGATGCTCCTGAGGCTCAAATTTTGTTTCCCGTCCAGACCTTAGTTCACCCTTATAATGAAGAACCTGTTGACAACATTATTGCTCTTATTTATGTGAACAAGCATTTGGATCAACTGGAGCTGAGGGAAAAACCTTGGAACATTCATGAGCTGAATACCAGTTGCTTCTGGGTAAGTGATGTTCTTGTGTGCCATCTTTTCAGGATTTAACATTCATGACTTAATTTCTTCAGCTTTCAACTGACAGATTTGTTGTTTTTCAGATATCAGCCTTCCAGAGCTTCATAAGAAAACAGTGAGTGTTACTGCTAATGTTCTAGCAAGTGGGGGCCCTGCTCCTTCCAGGGCCTCAACGAAGGGAGCCTCCTCATCATCATCAAACCCTTCCCCTTCTAGACAGGGATGGAAGAGGAGCAGGAGAGCTAGAGCTGACTCTTCTATTCCTGAAGTACCTGAAACTGAAGCCCTTTCCATTGATCAGGAGAGTAATCCTGAGGTTCCTGCCTCTGACAAAGGAGTAGAAGCTGACCTTGATGACTCCTTTTCTTCTGATGAGCCTTTAGTATGCAGGAGTTTGAATAGGGGGAGAGTTCTATCCCCAACTCCCTCTTCACAGATATCATCACCGAGTACCAGTCCAGAACTTGCATTTGATATGCAACCTTTAAGAATGAGATCCCCTTATAAGGATGAGATTCTTGTTGAATGGTGTAGAAATGTTCAACTTGAGGAAGTTGGGAGCCTCAGGACTGAGGAGGTTGAGGCTTCAAGCCTCATTGAGAAGATTAATGAGGTTGGGACCTCAAGGGCTGTTCTAAGAATTGAGGGAGTTGGGGCACCAAATCCTGAGATGAGAAAAGATCCTGAAAGCCCTAATTTGAATTCTCATTATTCTTTTGGCCCAATAACTGAAAATGTGGGACATGAACTGCAGAGGATCAAGGTCATTCTATGTTATGCATGATGTTTTTGGCAGCGAGTTAGAAGCTGAAGGGTAGGCTTCTGAGCATTTAGGAAATGAAGAAGCCAAGGTGCCAACAAATACTGAAGTCATGGGAGAAATTGTTAGAAGGAATCCAGAGAAGGGTTTTCCTGATCCAGCTACTATTAGTGACTCCAGGGGTAAGGAAACTGTTGAGGAAACCGATGCTCTGAAGGAACTGGGAGTTGAGGGCCCAACAGTTATAGGAGAGGGGTTTCTTGAAGAGCATCCCCAGGGTCCTTCTCAACCTGATCAGTCTGCTCATCCTGTGAAGGAGTTGTTGTCCTTTACTGTAGATTTCATGGGTTTCTGGAATTCCAGAGCCCATAACAGTAGCATGATAGATACCGCAAGGACACTTTACAGCTTAGTTAACCATGGACATTCTAAGCTGTTGTCTGCTCTGGGTGCTATGGTAAGATATCACTTCTACACATATTGTATCATTTCATTATGTGCTTTTATGGTTCTTATGATACATCATTCTTCTTGGTTTTTGTAGAATAAGGCTATATGTGCAGGAATGTCATTACGTTGTGAGGGGATGGATCAGGAGTTTGCTGCTTTGAAGGAGGAGAATGAAAAGTTGAAGAAGGACAAAGCAGCTCTCCTAATGCAAATTGAGAATCTAGAGTATGAGAAGCAAAACCTGAACGGCCAGGTCTCCAACCAAAGCCAGCAGATTTGCAATTTAGACCAGCTAGTGGAATTCCTGATTGAGGCCAAGAACTTTGAAGTTACTTAAGTGCAGAAACTTAGACGAGTCTTTGGAGTCTTTCAACATTCTTAAAAGCAGTTTGGAAAATACCATAAAGGATTTGGAAAAGGAAAGAGGGAAACTCCAAATTGAGAAAGCTGCTCTGGAGCAGAAAGTTGCTACTCAATCTGGTTTGAGGATACAAGTTCTGACATTGAGAGATACTGCTGAGAAGCTAGAGGTTGACCTGAAAGATTTGTACTCCTCCTTCGTTGTCAAAGAGAATAACTACATCTCTATTACTGGTAAGTTGGTTGCTGATTCCAAGAAAGCTGAGGAGAAAATATCTACTCTGGAAAAGCAGGACAACAAAGTGCCCAGATTGAAGAGCAAGGTCAAGGCCAAGAGAGCAAAGATCAAGGCTCTTAAGGAGGAGATTAATGCCCTGAAGGAGAAACTTAGAGGTGCCCATCATAACACTACTGCAACAGAGGATTAGATTAGGATAGCTTCTTGTTTTCATACCTTGTAAAGTTGATCTTGTATATTACACATCCTTTTGATGAATATATATATATATATATTCAGTTTATTGCTTCTCTTCTGAATTTATAATTCCTAATGTCTTTTTTGTCAAAGCACTTGGAATGTCAAGATAACTCTTGAATTAAAATGGAACCAAGAAATAATATTTGGTAAACTGACACATCATGATCATATATCAGACTAAGAACCGAAGCATCAGGATCATAATTTTTGAGTTCGGTCATGTTGTCATGGTATACTTGGAAACTTCCAATAAAACAGAAAGTTTTTGCAGCTTCTGGAGATCTTGACACCTTTGATGGAACTTGATTATATCATCTGAAATCCCAAAGTCTTTGATGAAGAATGATAATTTATAATAAGAACAATCCTCGGTGAGACTCATGGGTTAAATGATGAAAATCAGAAGGTAAAAACTGCTACAGTCCTTCTTATGGTTACTTGTCCCAAATTGCTGAGAGCCATCATTGATATTCCATATGCTTGCTCTCAAGGAAAGAAAAAATCCACTGAGCAATGGATGTCATGTTTCTAATGAAAGAATGTAAAATCTTGGATTCCTCAGCTTAAGAATACCAGAACTTATATTTCCTGAATAACTTCCTTTCAGGATTTTTCTTCACAGAAGATGGAAACCAGATTGTATAAACTTCCCCCACGGGAAAGGGATCTTGAAGCATTAAAAGAAAGATAATCAAATGGATGAAAAACCATAATCGTCTGCTATACATAGAACTTTTTCAAGTTATAAACATTCCATGGTCTTAACAGTTGTTGACCATTCAGATTCGAGAGGATGTAAGTCCCATTTTCTGTTGCTTTTAGAATAAGGTATGGGCCTTCCCACCTATGGTCAAGTTTTCCCAGATTTCCTTGTTTGGCCACATCAGCTATTTTCAAAACCAGATCTCCTTCTTGGAATTTCCTAGGTTTAACTTTGTTGTTATATCTTAATGCGATTGCCTTCTGATAGGATTGTTCTTTAACGCGTCACGCTTGGTTTCCTCAATTAGGTCTAATTCTGTTTTCCTGTTTATCTGATTTTCCTCAAAATCATATTGCATTATCCTGAAAGATGGTTCCCCAATCTCAACTGGTTGTATTACTTCTACTCCAAAGCACAAACTGAATGGAGTTTCACCAGTTCTAGTCCTTGGAGTTGTTCTAGCTCACAATACTTTTGGGAATTTCTTCTACCCAATTCTTATTATGTCTTCCAAGGTTCTTCTTGATTCCTTGCAGCAAAGTTCTATTACTTACTTCTGCTAAACCGTTTGTTTGGGGATACCCTGCAGAAGTTATTCTTTGCTCAATGCTAAGATTTTCGCAAAAATCTTTGAATGGGCTTCCCACAAATTGTTGTCCATTATCAGAAATTATTACTCTTGGACTACCAAATCTGCAAATAGTGCATCTCCACACAAAGGATTGGACTTTCTTACCTGATATGATGCTTACTGCTTCAGCTTCAATCCTTCAGGTAAAATATTCAACTGCCACAATGAGGAACTGTAGACCTCCTATTGCTTTAGGAAATGGACCAAGGATATCTATTCCCCACATGTCAAATGGTATTGAAGCTGAAGTGGGATGATAGTTGACAACTAAGGCAGAGGCCAAACTTTTATTTTTCTGGCAATCAGGACATTTCCTGACTTGATCTTCTGCATCTGCTATCATTGTTGGCCAGTAATACCCTTGACGGAGTATTCTTTTTACTAGGATTCTTGCAGATGTATGTCCTCCACAGATTCCCCCATGAACTTCAGTTAGGATATAAGAGCATTCCTGAGTACCAAGGCATTTCAAGAGAGGCCAGGTGTATGATCTTTTGTATAGCTGCCCCTCCTTCATGATATATTTTGGGGCCCATCTTTAACCTTTTAGATAGGACTTTATCATTGGGGAGTGTCCCATCATTTAAAAAAGAAATTATGGGGGCTCTCTAGTCATTTCCCGAATCGGTGACATAACACTTTTGCTGACTGATTGATTTAGCAGTGATGTCCTCTAGAGCAAAATGGAACCTAGGAGTGTTTTCATTGATGTCTAATTTAGACACTTCATCTGCATATGCATTTTCTCCTCTGGGAATATGCTCAATAGAGAACTGGTCAAAATAGGAAATCAATTATCTACCCTTTGCCAAATATTTTTTCATACCTTCATCTTTAGCTTCGGTTTGGCCCGATACGTGTCCCCAGATCACTTGAGAATCTACTTTTATCAGGAGTTTCCTGATACTTAGCTGTTTTTCCAATCGAAGCATTGATAATAAAGCCTCATATTCAGCTTCATTGTTTGAAGGTTGAAACCCAAACCTGACAGCTAGCGGGATTTTTTTCCCTTCTGGGTTTATTAAGAGAACTCCTGCTCCTACCTTATCTTTTTTAATGGACCCATCCGTATGCATGATCCAGGTGTCTGTGTTATGAATATGAGAAATTTCTGATTGAGCATAGATTTCTCTGGTGCACTCTTTAACAAAATCTGCTAGAGCTTGAGCTTTAATGGCGTTTCTTGGCTCAAAATGAATTTCATATCCTGATAATTCCAAAGCCCATTTCATTGTTCTTTCTGAAATTTCAGGTTTGTTAAAAACTTGCCTAAGAGGAGCGTTAGTCCTTATTGTAATTATGTGACTTTGGAAATATGGGCAAAGAATCCTAGTTGTTAAGACCACAACATAAATCAACTTTTCCACTTCAGGATATTTTATTTCAGCTCCATGCAATAGCTTACTTACATAGAATATGGGAAGTTGCTTTCCTTCCCTTTCACAAAGTAGAACAGAACTCATAGCTTTTTCACTTTATGCTAAATAAAGCTGAAGAGGTTCTCCTGTTTGAGGAGTTGTAAGCAATGGAGGTTTAGCCGAACAGTCTTTAAGCCTTTCAAATGCTAGCTGACATTCAGGTGTCCATTCAAATTTATTTGGCTTTTTGAGTAGATTATAAAATCTTTCCCCTTTGTCAGCCAGCCTTGAAATAAACCTTCCCACTGCTGCCATTTTGCCTGCGAGTCTCTGAACTTCTTTCACATTCTTGGTTGGACTCATATTCATTAACTCTTGAATCCTTTTAGGATTTGCTTCAATCCCTCTTGCATATCATGTATCCAAGGAATTTTCCTGATTTCATAGCTAAAGTGCACTTTTTAGGATTCAAGCACATTCTAGGCAACTTCAAGGTTTGAAAAACGTCCTCGATGTCTGAGAACAATAAAGAGGATGTTCTAGATTTGATGATCATGTCATCAACGTAAACTTCCATATTTTTCAATTTGTCGTCCTTGAAGATTTTATCTACCATTTTCTGGAATTCAGCACCGGCATTTTTAAGTCTGAAAGGTAACTTTTTGTAGCAAAATGTGCATTCTTCTGTGATAAAAGAAGTTTTGGACTTGTCTTCTTCATTCATCATTATTTGATGGTATCCCTTATAGGCATCCAGAAAGCATAGATATTCAAATCCAGAAGTAGAATCAAAAAGATTGTCGATTCTTGGCAGTGGGTAAGAATCCATCAAGCAAAATTTGTTTAACGTAGTGAAGTCAATGCACATCCTCCACTGCCCATTTGGTTTCTTCACTACTACGGGATTTCCAAGTCAATCAGGATATTGAATTTCTTCAATAATACCCGTATCTAGTAGAGTTTTGACTTTTTTATCACTTCCACCCTCTCTGTGGCATAACCTCTTCTCTTCTGTTTGATTGGCTTGGTGTTGGGTATCAAATTAACCTTGTGTTTTGCAATTGAGGGATGAACACCTTTCAGGTCAGTTGGCTTCTATCCAAAAGCGTCCAGATTTTCTGTCAGGAAATTTTTCAGTTTCTGGCGCAAATAATGAGAAAGGGATTTTCCAATTTTAATACCCTTTTCTTTGGATTGAGGATTGGGATAATGCACTTCAAAACTATCAGAGGAGTGGATTCTTTCTTGGTCACCTAGTCCAGAGTTTAAAACTGGATCGTCTTCAGGAATTTTTCCTTCAGGATTTTTGTTTCCTAAAGAAGTTTCCTTTTCGGGATTTTTCTTTCGTGAAGAGCTTTCTCTTTCAGGATTTTCATTTCCCGAAAAGGTTTTACTCAGATAGCATTCCGCGGCGGCTTGTTGATCCGCTTGGATAGTGAAGGTCACAGAGGCTCCTCTCACTATCAGTGAATAATTGGGGTGATCGACCAGGGTGTTCAAAGCTACCAATCTTGGTCTGCCAAGTATTGCATTGTAGGAGCTAAGCACGTCGACTATTGCATACTCCAGGTCTGCTCCAAAAGCATTTTCTCCAGACCTGGCCACGATTCGTAGATTTATAGTTCCTGGGGGTTTATGCTCTTGAGCCCTCTGCTTTTGCCTTTCTTTAGCCTTTTCAGCTATGAACTCCTTGAAGTAGCCTTGTTGAATTGCCTTTTCAATTTTCTTTGTCAAATCAAAACATCTTTCAATGTTATGACCAATATCCTAGTGGAAGTGGCAATACTTGTTTGGATCCCTCTTCTGGCGGGGAGCTTTGATAGGCTTCGGGAATGCTAAGATTCCCTATTTTTCCACTTTCATTAGGAGTTCAGCTCTTGGGATATTTAATGGAGTGGGTGTAAAATCCAAACCTCTCTGTTTTTGCTCACCAAAAAGCATTCTGGTAGGGGTTTCCCGAGGCTTTTTCTTGTTTTGAAAAGTTGATACAGGCACTGACTTTTTCTCCTCTCTTGCTTTGGGGAGAGCAGGAGAAGAAAAATCTTTGGCCTTGTTATCTTCTTCTCCCCTAGTGAGAGCTTCAAGAATAATCTGCATGTTGGCTATGGTTTGAGGATTTTGTTCCCAAGTCGGGAGGTGAGATATCCCTTTTTTAACCCATTCTTGAAGGCTGATATGTAGAGCAAATAGTTTTTCTCTTCAATTTCAACCGCTTCATTATTAAAACGTTCGAAATATTGTCTAGTGGACTCGTCAAACTTTTGTTTGATCTCAAAAAGCCTTTGCAAGTACCTCTTGCATTTGCGACTAGCTTGAAAGTTTTTAAGGAATAGTTTCGATAGGTCCCACCAAGAAGTGACTGATCCTTCAGGTAGAGACCTGAACCATGATATTACTTTTTCGGTTAATTTCAGGGGAAAAGCCCTGCAATACACATGATCCTCTTATGTGTAGACTTCCATATAGACTACTAAATCCATCAAGTGGTGTTTTGGTTCTGTTGTACCATCATATTTAGTCAAATTCGATAGGAGCTTGAAACCTGAAGGGATTGGTCTTTGCCTAATTTCAATAGACAGTGGTGACTCAACTAACGAGACTGTCAATGCTTGCACTTTTGTTGAAGCAGAAGGGAGGGTAGCTTGTAGGGGATCTTGAGGTACTCGAGCCTGTCTTTTAGGTATTTTGTCAGTATCGGGACCAACAAGGGTTCTTGGGTGAAGTTGAGAGCTAGTCTCATTAGCCTCCTCAATGTTCTCACCTCTTTGCTGTGACTGACCCCTTCGCCTCAGCAGGTGATCTCTCAAATCCTCTTGTCGATTGAAAGGGGGAGGGACCTTAGGTCCTTTTACATCTTGTGGCAATAGGGTTGAAGATTTTTCTGTGTCTCTTGTCTTGCTGAGGTGATGGAGAAGATCTCTTGAAAAACGTTGAGTTTTGTGCGTCCTGGTTCTAGTGTTTTAGGATCTAGAACCAGAGCTTCTGGACAAAGAGGCTGCTAGTTGCTGTATAGTTGGATTCATCTGATAGAATATCTCCCTGTCCACTAGGACTTGGGGTCTATCAGCATTCACCTCGTCTGCTGTCGAGACTACTGGGATTGGTGTATCTTGTGTCGGCACAAGATTTAGCTGCGCATTTGTCATTTCTGTATCCATGTTTTCTTCAATACGTTTACATCGCTTGGATGCTTTCCTTTGTTCTTAGCTGATCCAGCTTTGTTGCGGAACGAAGACATCTTTCTCACTTAGAAATTTTGATGAAGGAGAGAACTAAAGATTTCGAAAAACTCTGCCCCACGGTGGCCGCCAAAGATGATAATGTTGGATTTAGGAAAAGAAAAACTCGAAGGAATTCTTTAGTTTTTTCCTATGATTCTTGTGTGAGTGTAATGGCTTGAAGCAATAGAGTTTTGCCACTTATGTATCTTCCTTCAAGATTGGAAGAATCAAAGACAACGTAGTTCGTTATTAGAACTATTATGCTATTTATTTAGCTTTTTGTGCCTTGCCACCATGTGGTAGTTGTAACTGCCCTCAATTTAATAATGGGAAGGTAGCCTTTTGGCTGCTTATTTAATAATAATGATAGCTCTTGGCTTAAGGTATATTCTTGTAATGTTGAATTGTCAATTATCGGTTAAGAATTCAATGTAGTGTCGTACCCTTCTAGTCTGGATCAAGGGACCCGCTTTAATGGATTCTGTCATTATGTATAAATCCATCGGGGTTTAGACCTCGATCAGGTTTTAGACCCCGATCGGGTTTTTTTCCAAGCCCATCGGGTTTTTGACCTCGATAGGGTTTTCTAACCCTAACGGGTTTTTTGACCTTGATCGGGTTTTGGTCATTTCAAGATATCTGGGGAATATCTTATGGTATATCATGTTTGTTGTAGAAATTAATTTTGATTAATGATTTGTGCTGTGAGGATATTGTGAAAGTTTACAGGTTAAAACATTGGATTTTTTTATTTCATTACATTAAATTATTTGATGAGTCTATTAAATGATTTTAATTAACTTATTCTTTTCTTTACTTGCTGTTTTTTAGACTTTTAAGGAAAAAATTATGAGTAAGCTAAAACAACTACATCGTCATGGGACTCACCCAATTAATGAGGTGGATGTTTGGCTTCAATCATGCAAGGGTTTGAGGAAGGGTCGATGAATGTATGGTATAGGCAGTTGTACGGATAAATTTGTTAGTTTTTAAATTTTAAACTTTAAATTTATATAATTGTTAGTTTTTGGATTGTATTTTATTGTTTTAGTTTATTATTGGATACATTTTGGGGTGATGTAATTTTCAAATGATGAATTATTAGTTTTAGTTCTATAGAATAAATGAAGAAAAATTTAGTTTGGTGCTCCAAAATTTTCCTTAGAAAAGTTCTAGAAATTTATTTGTGATAAATTATATTTTTAAAATGTGTTTTCCATAATTTTTTCAATTGAAAACATTGTTATTAATTTAAAATGTGAAAAATTAATATTTATCTTTAAAATTTGTTATCAAGGGGAATGTAAAGTTGTAGAAAAAAATTTTCAACTAAAAAATATTTGGTAGAAAATGTTTTCAACAAAATAATATTTAGTAGAAAAATTTTCAATGATTTTTTCAATAAATTTTCTAGAAAAGTAAATTCAATATTCTATTGAGAAAATGAGAAAATAATATTTAGTATCAATTTTTAGAAAATGAGATTTTCTAGAAGGAAATTTATTTATTGAAAATTTCATTTAAAATGGAATTTTTCCAACAAATTTTTTCCTGTTGAAAAATGGGATTAGACCTTTCTTCTATATTTATATAATTAAAATAAAGTGATCACTAATTGACTACATCTCAAAATGTTCATTGAATTAAAGATTACAAAATAATTTATTTTAATCAGTCAAAAATGTAGTTATATTTTTTAAATAATTTTTGAAATTTTAAGATGAAATATTCTAAAACTATTAATTTGAAAAACTAGTTGAGACAATTTATTTTAAATTATTGAAAACATGATTTTCTTGGAATATGAAGAATATTTTCGCAAAAGAAAAAACAAGAAGACCATCTATTTCCCACTTGACGAAATTGTAACATCTTGTGAGGCAATCCTAGCCACCATTTAAATTAAAAACTAAAAAAGGTAAAAAGATTCAAAGCCCGAACCCGTTATCCGCACCGCATCCGACCCAGAAATTGTTCCAGTGACAGTGGTTGTGGAAGCACCGGAGCTGAAGAATCAGAGGCAGAATCACATTTATATTAAAACATAAAATTACAGACACCAACATCTCCCCAGTAACATGAGTAACGAAATAAAAAAAATTGTTATAAGTCATTAGTAAATTATAAATATACCGTAAGTCATGGGTTTGATTCAATATTGATGTAGATTCTAATCTTGATGAGTTTGTAGCTGCCAGCGTCGAGGTACATACTCGAAATTGGCCCGAATAATGCTTATAAAAAATAAGAAAAAAAAGAAAATAGAGAGATACAGATAAGTTTCCGAATTAGAGAAAATTTTCTAATACACTTTTAGGTAACACTCTATGTTACACTATTTAAAAAAGCTTAGATGTTCATAAAAAATAATTACATGACTTTTTATTAATATATTAGAGAATTTCACTTTAAAAATAATGTATTAGAAGATCTAATACTAGAAAGTAGGGATAATATTGAAAAAGAATGAATAAAGAACGTAAAATTTTTTTTCGAAAGATTCAAGACTAGAAAGTAGAGATAATATTGAAAAGAATGAGTAAAGAAAAATTTATATAATAAAGGACAAGGTAAACAACTTATAATTAAAATTGCACAAAAAATAGAAATTATAATTAGATATGGCAAACTAAACTAATTAGTAAAACATTTTCTGTGCAAAAATCCACATGGAAAAACCAGCTGGAAAATTAGTGCTTAAAAAAACAGAAACCAATGTTTATCATCTGTGCAGAAGTTTACTTTGAAAGAAAAAACAAAAATAGATCCCTCTTTATTTTTTTAAAAAAATTCAATTAAATTTTAAAGAATGACTTGAACTTAATAATTTTTTCTTATTATATCTTATTATGAATTAAAAATATGTAAGACATTACAATAAAAATCCAAACAAACAAAGTTAAAAAAAAAAAAAAATTGATTGCAACAAAAATCTACTAAGATTAAATAAGTAAAAAAAAAAGAGCTTATTTACATGTGTTTAACTAATAAAAAATATAATTGATTAGGTTCATTATGAGATAAACTCTTATGGAATCTTTTAATATAGAGTTATTTCAAAGTTAGTTTTTTTAAAAAAATATACATGCATTATAATTTTCTAACAAGTTTATTTGTTCATTTTTTAATTATAATTCTAACCCCCTTTCTTTGTGTCCTCGATCAGCCACTGTATACAGATATTATATCCACTTACACAGATCTATTGGACATATCAAAATAAAAAAGGAAGAAGAAAAAATAACCTCCATCCCACCTTATTATCTATTTCAAAACAGTAAAAATATGTTTTGTTATGATAAACTTTTATCTCTTATATTTAAAACTATAAATGCATTTTTTTAAAATATATGAAAGAGGATATTAAATGAAAGATAAAAGTGAAAAAAATATATTCTAAATTATAGAATTATTTATATGGTAAGACAAAAAAAGTATAAAAAACTTATATTTTAACACGGAGCTAACATGACCTACGTACCTGGTATCCCAATATAGACGACTAATTAATTGTTCACTTTCTTCTTTGATTCTCATGGCAGAATTCTCAGCAGTCAATCTGCTGCGATCCTCTAATCTTATCAATTTCTTCCAATTCTTTCCTTCTTCCATTGATTGGAGGATCTTATCAGTGGTCCTTCTTGCTTGATCATTTCT
>JAWZTD010015995.1:0-21529 GCA_035221335.1 Echites panduratus | reverse complement strand
TGTGATAGGTCCACATGGTATTTTTGGACATGGGTCATCATCATTCCCCCTCCTCAAAGATTTGTCCTCAAAATCTTCAAATCTTGAAACATAAACTTTATCTTTGTAAGCATATTTTTAAGTTGTTTCAATCGAAGCTCCTTGGTCTCTATCATGTTGATTATAATGCTGAAAGCAAAATAATGATTACATATCACTTCCCCATTCCTAAATTAGATGATATGTTGGAATAATCAACTGGAAGTGCATGCTTTTCAAAAATTAGTGTTAAGAGTGGATACCATCAAATTAGAATGAAAAAAGGGGATGAATGGAAAACAGCTTTTAAAACTAAGCATGGTTTATATGAATGGTTAGTCATGCCCTTTGATCTTTGAAATGCACCTAATACATTTACATGGTTGATGAATCGTGTGCTTAGAGAATGTATAGGTAAATTTGTTGTGGTCTATTCTGATGATATCTTGATTTATAGTAAGAATGAGGATGAGCATGTAGCACATTTGAGGATTGTGTTTGACATACTTAGAAGTTAACAATTGTATGCTAACTTGAAAACGTGTTCATTATACTTGCGAAGATTACTTTTCTTGGTTATATTGTTGCTTCTAATAGAAGGACCTATACCTAAAATTAGAAGTGAGGTAAGGAGTTTTCATGGGTTGGCTTCATTCTATACTTGTTTGCCTTCATGGAATCCGTGGAACCATTATGAGCGATAGAGGGACGAAATTTTTTAGTTTTTTTTGGAAAGTCCATTGTTAATATTGGGAACTAAATTGTTATTTTCTATTACATGTCATCCCAAAATAGAGGTGCTTAATTGGACTTTATGTACTATGTGAGATCCATAATATAAAGGAATTTAAAGTCTTGGGAAGATTGCTTACCATTCATTGAGTTTGCTTATAATAGATGTGTACATTCTTGTATGCACTTTTCTCCTTCTGAATTGGTATATGGCTTTAATCCTTTAACTCCTCTAGATCTGACTCATTTACCTTTGAATGATGTGAAACTCCTGGATGGTAAGAAAAAGGCTGACTTGGTGAAGCAAATGCATGCTAAATCAAGGAAGAATATTCAATTGTAAAACCAAAGTTATGCTCAACAACATAACAAAGGAAGAAAGAAGGTGGGGACGTGCGAAGTTAGAGATTAGGTTTAGATACACTTGAGGAAGGAAAGGTTTGGACAATCTAGAAAAACTAAGCTTCATCCAACAGGAGATGGTTTATTTCAAATCATAAAAAAGATCAATGATAATGCTTGCAATGTAGATCTCCAAGGTAGTATCATTTTAGTCACACATTCAATGTTAGTCATTTCTCTCTTGTTGATGTGGATGAAGCCGATTCAGGGACAAATCTTTTTAAGGAGAAGCGGAATGATGGAGATCTAGCACCTTTAATGCCTACCGGACCCACAAAAAGAGCAACAGCTTTAATGATGACGAATTCCTTGATCACATTTCTTCAAGGAATGTAAGAGCCACTAGATTTTGAAGCTATAAATGAGGGAACCAAACTTGAAGAAGATTATGGGAGCATGAAACTATGGAATATCCTCAATTGAAGGCTTAGAAGACTTGAAATCATGCCATAAAATAGAGAAGATAAGGTATAGGCAGCAGCCCCGTCTGGCCCTTGTTCAAAGCTAGATAGATCTTAACACAATTTTCCAACTTTCAAAAGACCATCCAGCACCTGTCTACCCTTTGTCTAGAGCTGGATGCCTCTTCCTGCCAGCCTTCACCAACATGGAATCTTACTTGTATTTTCATGTAGTTTTTGATAGATTGAATTGCTTTTTATGTCCTTAACTCCCCTAGCATGAATGATTATGTCCTTATTGAGCTTATACTATAAACATGCTCTTATTTGTATTTGAAAAATCAACTTGACAAACATATTCTCTACTCTTTCAATGAATGAAACAAGTTCAAACTTGGTCTTTTTGGAGAATTCCTTACAACTCTGCTTAGGGTTCTTGAGTGACAACACAAACGACTTTCAATTACTTAGAGTTAGGATATTGAATAGTCTTTCAAATCAAAAGACTAGTTGATGTTGTGCAACAACATAGGTCAATCTAACTAGCCTTGAATATTTTGATGAATTCCTGCAATCTTTCTGGTGTTTTGATGAAACTTGAATCAATAACTTCATCTTTCAAAGAAAACACGAAAATGGGCAAGGAGTATGATCTGTTTCTGTCGCTAGAGATTAAGGAGCAATCTATAGAAAGTGAAAGAATACTAATCAATTTTATTGATAAGAAAAAAGAACAGTCAATCGTTCAGTGAGGTTAAATGGATCAGAGGGAAAATACCAAAAGTAATAAAGTTTCATAGATAATCGTCATTCAAATTTTACTAAATAATATTTATATTCAAAAAACAATTATACATATGGCACTATGAAAATTGGAAAATTGGAAGAAATTTTTTTTTTTAACAGGTGAGGGGTCTAGTTTAAAAAATATGTAGAATAGAAAGTGAGGATAAAAATATAAAGTTGGTTGGTTGTCTAAGAGATAAATGATGCAAAGGGATAAAGATGAGAAAATGTACATGAACTATAAATTTTTAAAAGTTTTAATTACATAATTTTGAGTTGAAAGAAAGGATTCATTTTTAGTTAATTGATTGGAACATGTGGTTAATACAAAATTCAAAAAGTTATGAAAAACATAGGTTTTAAAAGTTTGGGAGTTTGCTTACATATAGATTGTATATGTTTGACAATATAGCTCTTAAATTTTTATTCCTGAGCTAAGCTACATTTGTATACACAACCATTTGACTCATATAAGTAGACAAAAAGATGTAATTAAAACATTTTTATATATGGCAAAAAGAAAAAATCTTAAAGCATAATTAATTCATAATTATCTTGGACACTTGCACTATCTTTTCTTTCTATATTTTCTCACCAGCATATATCTATAAATATTATTTTTTCTCTTCCCCTTATTTCATCTGTTCATTTCAAACAATTTTTCTTTTCTACAGGTTTGCAGAAATGGAGAATCAAAAAGAGAAAAGCAAAATCAAGGAATCAACTCCTATAGGGAATTGGGCGGCCTTGCCGTACGACATCTTAGCCCATGTTTTTACTCTTTTATGTATGACTGACGTGGTTCTAAATGTGCCTAGGGTTTGCACTTCCTGGCGTGAAGCAAGTTTTGATCCCAGGTTTTGGGAAACCTTGGATTTGAATTTGTTTACTAGGAAGTTCAAGTCTCACCCCCTGTTTGATTCTTGGGGGTCAAATTCAAAAATCCATTTTCAAAGATTTGGGCTCTTCATTCAAACTGTTACAAGGGACGGATGTTGTGAAAATCTTAACAAACTGATAATGAGTCATGGATCCACGTTAGAAGATGAACATTTGAAGTACATTGCCGCGATAGGTAAATTCTTAGCTTTCTCATTTTGAACTTTTTTTTTCTGGGTAGCTTTTACACTAACTTTTACATGGGTTTTTGACCGGTGTTTGCCTAAGAACTATCTTAGAATAAAACTATCCTACCTTTTCTTGTGTATGTGTTTTAACAAGGATAAGTTCCATGTTAAATTCAAGAACTGTCTTGCACTTGAAGGAGATATATTTTAGATTGTTTTATAGGTTTTTGAATCCCTTTATATATTTTATTTAATTTTTTTGGTGACATTTTCAATGCATTCGTAATTCGTGGGATTTTATAATTGTTTAATTAGATTAAGAAAGAAACTGATAATCATGAATAATTTTTGTTCCACGTATGTGATACATTAATAATTAATTTTCTTACCTTAACTTTTACTGTAGGACTCCAAATTTGAAATTCTTTGTGCAACCACATTGTAATCGGATCACGGAGGCGAGACTAGAATATGCTTTCAGGAGATGGCCAAAGCTGGAAACAATATCCATTTCATGTGTCTATTATACTAGTATGGTGTTGCAAAATATAGGTCATCATTGCAAGAACATTTCAAAATTGAAAATGGATTTTCTATTATTCAATAAGGAGATTGCTCTTGACATCAACCAGTTCTTGCCAAGCCTAAAAATTTAATTCTTCAGATTCACTTCGCAAAGGAGAAAGCTGTGGAGATTTTGTTGGATAACTTGAAGGATCTCAAACAACTTTACATTTTGGACAAAATTTACTACATAAAAGGGAAAGGGTTTGTTCCCATCCTAGATGAAGCCATCATAAAGAAAGCTTCCAAGCTTCTGTATTTTCACATTTGCCGGTATGGGTATTGTACTGATTGTTCTAGAGCTTCATCAAAGTTGACTGTGATATTCGAGGAGAAGTTGTTCTAGACTTCTAGTAATAAAACATCAGACAATATCGATAGTGTTAAGTTATATATCTCTTGCTATATGAATTTCACCCTTTTTTTTTCACACCCAACCCTCCCTATGCCTCCACCCAAAGAAGACCTAGTCCATTTGATCACAAACACTTGACTGGAACTGTGTAATCAAACCATTTGAGTAATTGTTTTACATAGCTTTTGTTTCTTTTTTTTTTTATTGAGCCTAATGTTATCATGACTAACAAACAACACTTGGCACTAACACTATTTAACTAGTTTAATTCCACACTTAAGGAGATCTTTATATTGGTATCATGCTAATGATTCTAATTTAACATTTAACTAGTTTAATTTCACACTACAAATGGGAAAAAGAACAATGGACCATCAATAATCAGCCCAAAAGGTAGTACAACGCTCCTATTGTTCTATTACACAGCATACTTGGAGAAATTACAAATTACTATTCAACAACAAACACTTCTACTCATATGATTTCACGAGTCAACTAGAGATTTTAACAACCTTTCATGCATTCATCTGGTTCAAGCTTTCAAGCCTTCTACTCACGCCTCATTTGGGACATTTCAAGACATAGTACATTGTCGGACAATGACAGTACCAGGAGGCTTGTATTCCAAATGATTAATTCAAGTTGGAAGGATTGTAAAAGCAGACCGAACAATTTATTTTTTGAACCATACCAAGACAGCCCATAAATTTTTGTATGCCTAGATGAGAGAGTAGACCCGCAACTATGGGAAATAATTTGTAAGTATTGGAAACTTGATTCAGTCAAGGTTAAGTTTCTCTTCGAGTTGTGATTATGTATTTCACTATGTTTTATTTCAATTTTGTTACCTCACTTTTTATTAAATGTATAGGAGGCGGCCTCCCAAAATTTAGTGAATCGAGCGCACCAACAATTTCCCCACCTAACAGGGAAAGTTCCTTTTCAATAATCCGTCAACCAGTAGGACCTTTTTATGTGCAACAACTTTCCAAGTATTTTGTTTTTGATTTTTGTTCTTAGTTTCTTTTTGGCTTTTAAAGATCAAGAATATAAGAACCACATGCATGGCATGTAATAAGGCAGACTCTATCATAATATGAGACCTTTCATGATTCAGGACTTCAAAAACAGAAATAATCTGCTATTCTTTATTTTAAATTCTATTAACAAATACTTATTCAAAAACAAAAGTAACAAAAGAGATAATGTTCTATTTTTATTTTACATTTATAGTTATCCTTCAAAGGGAAGGGGACACATAGTTCTATGTGTTCCTGGCAACAAGAAAAAAGGAAAGATTCTAGTATGGATGAGTGTTCTGAAGATATAATTGTAAGTTAGAGTACAATTTCTTTTGATTTCAATCAAGGGACAAATTAATTTTATATTTTCAAACAAAACTAATGAACAGATTTATGTTCACTTACTTTGGACTGTTTTGCAAATTCAGTTGGTATATAAATTCATGGCATTACTTGAGGATGAGCTCACAGGAGCTACTATGGATGAGATTTTCTCCTCTACAATGGGTCAAGATAAAAGGGGTAACGTGCGATGCAAGGGAAAGGGAACCTCAAAGTCTAGATTAATGGAACCAAATGCCAAAGAATTAATATCAAAAGTGGGCCAATTGTGGTTTCAGTTGGAGTAGAACATGAAGCATGAAAGAGCACATTTCGAAGAAGAATTAGAGTGTGACAAGAGGCTTTAAAGGCAAATTTTTGACAACATGATGCAAGAAGAGGTGAAGAGGCTAGTGCTGGTGGAAGGACTTTCTATTACTAATGGGTCCAAAAGGTGCAGCCCTTTTACCAGTATCCCCATTTCCACAGTCAATTGCTTCTAACACTTCACCTGGGGGCACATGAACCCCTAGAAGACCTCCAAGCGGTGAAGCCTTACAGCAAATGGAGCCATCACCTTGATGCGTTATCTATTACAGGTATGCTATTTATTATAATTTATGTAAATGGTGACAAGTTTATTGTTAGTTTTTTGTTTTGCATTGGTCTTTGTTTTTTTTTTGTCTTGATTGGATGCTATGATAAAGTATGAAGGATGGAAGGATGGAGGTGATATAATCAATTTGGAGCTTGTTATTGTTGTGAAGTGAACTTCGGGGAATGAACATATGAGAATGAACCATGTAATATTTTCGAACATGTCTATTCTTTATGTGAAATGTGCATGACCTATGTTTTCAGTTTCTTCTTTCCCCATGTGGTTGTGTAATTATTAAGTTATGTTAATAGAGCCACTTAGGAAAAAAAAAATTTGCACAAGCTAAAAGACTTGAGTTGGCTAGACCTGGTTGTATTGACTACCATTTATAAGCCTTTAATTTCCTTGCTTCTTGCCATTTTTGTTAGTGATGCTAACTCAAATTGATTGGAATTCACATAACACATGTGCAAAAAAATGGTAGGAAGATGAACACCACTTTAGACCTCCTAGAACACATGTGCAAAAAAGAGGAACGAGAGGTGAATATCAACCTAGTATTTCTAGAGAGTATCAACCAAGAGGAGATGAAAAGAGAAATCATCAAAAGAGTCAACGTAGATGGAGACATGAGTATGAAGAGTACAATAATGACGACTATTATGACTATGAAATTGAAAGAGACCCATGGAGAAAAAGAAGGGATGAGGTTTCTTATTGCTACTATGATGAGCATGTGGAGCCATTGAGACATGGAAGACATGTGGGGGTTGAAAGACTGTCACAATGGGAGAATGAAAAACAAATATCCAATGGAGGGAGTTCATATAGGAGATCTTATGGAAATTCAAGCCATCGTAATTCTTCAACAACTAAACTGGAAATCCAAGAGACACCTCATGAAGTGAAAAAGGTTGAAGATAATGAAACACTTCATGAAAGGTAATGATGAAAGAAAAATCTTATTCCTTGCAAGAAGCATCATGTTTGAAAAAATATGTAGTTTGATGATTGATCTTGAGAGTAATATGGATTTGGGGAGTTACTATGTGTTGGAAAGATTGGAGCTTAATTGTGAGAATCATATAAACAGTTATATGCTACAAAGGTTGAATGATGGTGAAGAGGTTTTGGTTGACAAACAAGTGAAAATTCCTTTTTACTTATTGAAGTATAAAAACGAAGTGATTTGTGATATGATTCCTATGCAAACTACTCGTTTGTTGCCAGGGAGACCTTGGCAAGTTGAAAGAGGGGTTACATATGATAGCTACAAACATAAGTATACCTTCAAGATGGATGAAAGGAAAATCAACTTGGATTCTATGACACCACATTAAGCCTCTAAAGATCAACAACTTCTAGAGAACATGATAGCATACTATGAGGAAAAAGAGAAGAAAGAAAGTGAGTGGAAAGAAAAGAAAGAAAGTGAGCGGAAAGGAAGGAAAGAAGAGATCCCAAGTGAGAAATTGAGAAAGAAAATGAGATGAAATATGAGAGAGGGAGAAGATCTTGAAAAAATAGAAAAAGAGAGGAAGAAAAAGAAAAGAGAGCCTTTGAGACAAAAGATATGAGGCAAGAAAAAAAAAATTGAAAGAATAAAAGATATTGAGCGGAAAGACAATAAAGGGAAAAATAAGAGTGAGAAAAAAAAAGCAAAAATGAAAGTACCTTTGATACCCATATCTAAAATTGACCATTTATTTTGTAGTGTTCTTGTGTCGCAATTTAAGGATTTTAAAGGCCTAATCATAGAAAAGGAAGTAAAGGACAAAATGGAGACAAGTGAAATGTTAAAGTGGTACATTCTTATATCCACATTTGGGGATAAATTGCTGAATTTTGACCATAAAATAATGTTGTCCATGGTGAAACATGACTTTGAGTTTATAATATATGAGAAAGGTATTCTTGTAAATTCATTGAAGCATGAAGATTTCTTGGTTGGTAATAATAAATTGTGTGTTTCTATTAACTTTTCGAAAGTTTTGGATGATTTTGTGATTGTGAAGGACTCATTCTTGAGTGAACATGATTGTAATTATGTGCTTAATGTTTCTAAACAAATTGCGTATGTTGAATTCCATAAGCAGGATGACTCTTTGTTTGATGGAAATGTTTTGCTAATGCCTAGACCTTCTAATCGTGAATTGCTGAAATTAATTTCACGGAAATAGATTTAGAGTACATTTTTATGCTTTGGAAAGCTTGAAGTTCATGAGGAACATCTTTGAATCTTACATGAATAGACTTTCAAAGTTTGTGTTGGATGATCTAGTCATGTGGATTTTTTATGTTAATTATTGGTACAAACTTGTATTTTTGTGGTTTGAAGTGTATGCTTATTGTTGACTCCAAATGCTTGGCTATTTTATTTGAAATGTACTTCATGGTAATACAAGTGAAAAGAAAGTCTATGCTTTGTGAAGATAATTCTTTGTTGAGACTTTGTGATGAGATATTTCATCTTGAGGAATTTCTCTCTAGAGAAGTTGCAAAATTTCATGAATATGATAACAACTTGAACACATGGATCTTGATGCTTATTTGGTGGTAGTATATGGTATCTTGGATTATATTTTGTACCTTCAACAGAGATTTGTTGAGTACATGGAAACATTTTCTATCCTTGAATGAGAGCAATACTCTCCATCTTGATGTAACTTCAAATCCTACCATATGTGAGAGTTATATTCTTTTTGATTTATTCTTTTTGATTTTACAAATATGTTTGATATCTTTAATGGAGGAAACTTGTGTGATAGTTTGACAAAATGTTTCTTGAAGTTGCATTGTGTTGACCATCTTGGTCTTATGAAAATGGAATTCAAATTTCGAGCTTTCTTGTATCATGCTCTATGGGGTCATCAACTTTTGAAAGACAGAATGGTAAGGCATTTTCTTGTTACATCGTTTATGGAGGAAATCACTTGCCAAGTCTATAAAAACATTGGTTCTTGTGATAAGTATCATATTCTTTCTTCAATCCATGTTAGTATTCATTCTCTTATCGATGTAGGATTTGAAGATTAGAGTACAAATCTTTTTGAGGAGTGAGGGAATGATGGAGATCAATGAGCCTACTTGGCTTGGAAGTACTCACCGAAGCTAAAATATGAAGAGAATAGAAGATTCAAGTTATTTGTCAATCACAAAGTTGGAGCTTCAGAGTAAAAAGATGTAAGATTAAGAGACTAATGTGCATTTATGACTAATTATATTTTAAGTATAAGCATGATACTTCAATGGTTAAGAAGCTCTTGCAGACATTGGCATTGCACTACAATAAAAATAAGCTTTAGGGACACTTTTAAAGGTATTTAATTGGTACCTATAAGGACGTTTATGGAATTAAGGACATTTATGCTAAAGGTCCCGTATAATAGAGTCTCAAAAGACCCCCTTTAAGGACGTTTAGTTCACTACTCTTTTGTGACCTTTATAAACGTCGGGATTTGTACAATATTATTAGTGGCCTTTATTTATGTCCTAATTCAATTTTAAGGACGTTTTAATTATTGGATACTTAAAGACGTTAATTAATGTCTTGTATTTAATTTTGAGATATTTATAAATATCTTGTATTATCACATTTAGGGGCCTTTATTTATGTCCTAATTGAGTTTTAAGGACATTTTAAAATGTCCTTTATTTGATATTTAAGGATGTTTATTGAAATCTTGTATTATATTTTGAGACATTTATAAATGTCACGTATTATCACATTTAGGGACCTTTATAATTACTTTTTAAGGACATTTTAAAATGTCATTTATTAGACATTTAAGGATGTTTATCAAATTTTGAGACATTTTTAAATGTCTTTTATTATCACATTTAGGGATATATCTTTTTTTTGAGACGTTTATAAACGTCCTTAAATATATGAATTCATGACCATATTAAACTTCCTTATTTGTTTTTTTTTTTAATTTTATTTGTGTCTGAAGTGTGAACATATTAAGGACGATTCAAATTGTCCTATATTATGAGTAATTAAGATATTTTTAATTTAATTTTACAAATTAACCTGGCCATTACAAACAAAATTCAATCCCAATTCACATTAAAAGAAGCTTAAGCAATTCATATAATTAAATTTAATTAAATCAAAAAATATTTTATATATTACAAGGTAATGTAAAACATCTAAAGAGAAACTATACTACTCTCAACACCATTCCATATATATTTACATGCAAAAAATTTGAAGTGTTCTTCCACCAAGAAGTAATTGAATCAAAAAAGGACAATTTTGTTTTTAATTACCTTAACCAAAATAATTTTGTATCCACGTAGTCTCATAATATTTTCCTGGAATGTTCTACTTCATCTCCAACCACCTAAAAAATGCCTAATAAATATAATTTAGTAATATATTTTAATATAATAAATCTCTTACTCAGAAAGCAATATACTCACCCGAAAGATAGGCCATGCTATTCATGCACCTAATGATTCTCCAATCGTTGCTAAGCCAGATATTGGTCGCACTAGTTGCTACTCAGCATTAATAGCAACCTCAATGTAAACTTCACAAAAACCCTTCCCAGAGGGACTCCAACAACTTATTTGGATGGATCCATGGACATTATATATCCTTTTACAGCAAATGATTCATCTATCATGTTTTTCAACATTTGATTGAATCTACAATTTAAAAACTGTTAATCAAGATATCTAAAGTAGATAAATCAATAGAAATAAACTTGGCTAAATCTTCCTCATCAATCGTAGAAGCCAAATATTGCAAAAACAATAATAAAAGAACTCACAGCATTAAACCTTGCAAGTTATTTTAGGACTACTAAAATTATGTTATTCCGAAAATAAGTTCAATTCAAAATAAAATGTTAATACTCAATCTGCAAAATATACACTGTGGAGATATACCTAACATTATTTACGGAAAGAACAAAATATAATCTTTTCATAATACCATATCATTCCATCAAATTCAGCATCACACATACTCCATGATAGTTAAGAATTCTCCCAATTCAAGTATTTTTATCAACAACTTCTACATAACCAATATTTCAGGCAAACCAAAACATAGTCTTGTACATAGCAAATCCATTATCTTGACACATTTTATAAGTTGCATATAGTTTTTATTTTCAGTATATACATATAAATAATTATCCATATTAACCTCTAGATTTCGGGTTTCTGTATGAGAAAATGTGGGTGACGAAACAGCTTGAATTGGTGTGGTGGCTGATGAAGGTTCTTCTTATTCACCGAAGGCCTTTTCCATGATTTGACTTCTAAGGCTCTTCTTCCCAGGACATGGCAAAAAACGTCTTTTTCTTTGATGTCGGTTCCCATCATCCTAGAAATTCCATATTTTTCTTGGCCCATGACTTGAGAGAAAATATCATTAGGGCCAACAGCAACATCGCTGTCCGGTGGAAGCTGTTGTTGAAGTTCAGCCATTTTGAACTACACAAACCAAGAAAATAGTTATTGATAATGAAGTTAAGTTATGAGGTTTATACATAATATAAAATATTTGTTTAAAATGAATAAGTAGTCTAAATTGAATGTCACTGAGACCATTTTGATTGAACCACTTGAACTAGATGGTGTTCCGTCTCTTTTAGAGTAACACTTTTTTAAATTTCTCTGCACGTGAGGGGATTTTGCTAGTGTTGCAAACCTGCATTCAAATAGAGTTTGAAGAAGACTTTAATAAGGTGATAAAGAACCATGACCTGATAGAAATTGAAGAAACTATCTGTTACTACCATATCCATTTCAATTTCATAGAATCCTTTTTGGCCAGTAGTATGGTGGAGCTCCATCTTCTCCCTTATTCCTTTGTTTTTTTGGCTTCTTTCCTACAATGAACATGACAGTACATATTTAATTAATTGAGTATTATCAACTACATAAAGCTTTTAAAGAATAAAGAAAAAAGAAGAAGTAGGTTGAACCTCTTATCACTCCATTTTCCACTACTAGTTATGAATTCTTCCGGTGGCCTGTTTATGTTGCTGTCTTGCAATTTTTTGCAATACATTGTTATTGAGTTTTCTATTGTATTATGTTTCAAGTTAAGTACTATTGGACTACTGTGGCCAAAATGATTCATAATGCACTTGTTTGCTACTTGGACTAAATTACTTTATATTAGGTTTTTTTGATAAATCTACTCAATTGGCACACATTGACATTTTCTATTTTCCAAGGAGCATTTAACTAAAATTTTATAATCATATCCTTCTAATCACATTAAATATTAGGATTAAATTTATTTTATAATAAGGGATACTTTAATCAAAAAAGAAATGTTAAATGCCAAAGCACTAATAATAATAATAATAATAATAATAATAATAATAATTCTAGTTACTATTCTGTCTTTCATGAATTTTTTGGTGGGCCCTTTAAGATATTCTTGAAAATTTCTATCTAAATGCCTGTAACTAATACTTGGAGACTCCTTGCTGCTTGCATTAATAATAATAATAATAATAATAATAATAATAATAATAATAATAATAATTCATTCCTTGCTCCTTGCATTACTAAAGGCAACAGGTACATGAAATGGACAGAAATCTCTTGAGACTTCAGTGCTAAGAAGCAAGGCAACTTACATCCTTATTGTATTCAATTATGATTCTAATGTTCATGATTTTATAGTTTACTTGAGTAAAAGCAGCCCAAAGACCATCATCAGGCAAAATTCAATTCATTTGCAAAGAAGAAAGGCCAAGAATGAACCAGATATATAGAGAAAGATGGGAACAGAGGACCTTGTCACATGGGTGAAGGGGGGATGAAGACAAGGAGCAAATGAAGAACAAAAGAGACCGAGAAAAACATAGATGAACTGGTGGTTGTAAGCAGAAGAAGGCTACCAGATATACATATAGGGCGAAGGACACTTGATAAATATAAGTTATGAACCACTTTATGAGCAGACAATAGACAAACATGCTATCTATTATCTTACATCATCATGGAGAAAGTCAAGTGAAACTTAAGTATGTAAATTAGGTAATACAAATATGGAAAATTTCAAAGAGGTAGCCTGCCTAAATTAAATTAACCATAGGATCACACGTTTATGCTTCTCCAAAGATAATTTGAAAAGTTATAAGGCACTTTACATGCCTGAATGCTAGGCATATGAGGCAATGCACGAAAGGACAAATAAATTAAGCATAATGAAGCAGGAGATCCTTTATGTAGAGGGAACAAAACAAAAGCAAAAAGAGAACAAATAAATAAATAAGAAAATCCTAAATGCTACTGTCATCTGAAGTTTATAAGTTCTAACCAAACATGCTTTGCCTAATCCAATTTTTTTCAAAGCTTTTTCTAGCCAAGGTAATTTTCCGTCCAAATTAGGATTGGATTTCATTTATGCAACACAGCTAAATTGTAGCCACAAAAGAATTCTAGATAAATTCATTAAAAATAAAGAAACTGTAAAATTCCTTCAATACCAATGCTATACAAAATTACAGTGCCATAGAATCTAGGAGTACATAGTCTCAGCTAACAAAATGCAATTGCTGAACATGTTGATTTAAATAACTCCATCAAATCTGGGATGTCTAAGAATTCTACCATACATGTCTAAGAACAAGTTGTTTTCTGTCACAAAACTGCTTGTTCTAAGTGAGTGAAAAACTGATTTTTGCCTATTGCAGGTTTCTTTAAATATTTGTTATTTTGTATCGGGTTATATGGTATTGGGATTAGCATATAAAGTCCTAGTATTTCGTTTCAATCATGACTCAAACATGGCTCTAGAGGTTCCTCTTATTCTAATATATTAGAGGTTCAGTAATATATAAGCTTACCAAGAAATGCAATGAGCTTTTTCACTGTATTGATACTCTATAAGCTTACCAAGAAATGTAATGAGCTTTCTCATTGTTTTGAAGTGTGTATCTTATTTAGACTTTATCATTTTTAACATGATCGTTCTTCATCACTATTTTGAGGGGAAAATTTAGGTCACATCTATGTGGAATTTATGAAAACAGTATCTCAATCAAGTTTATAATCCTAGCTCTGGTTCAAGTAAATGCCCTATCTTCACATTGTCGCAAGTATCCACCGTGGTGCTACCTTACCATCCTATTAGAAGTTATTACTCAGATTGCCTACTCCTTAGATTTAAGACATATCTAAATAAGCTCCAATCTTTGTCATCTTGGAAATTGTTCAAGAAACCTACAGTTGGTAATATTGAAAATATATTTTATTTTTGTTTTTATTTGCAAGAAATTGAAATCAAAGTAGATCAGATCAAAGAACCCATTACATAATTTTAGATTAAAAAATTAAACAATACCTAAATTAGACAAGAATTACGTATGGTAACAAGTGGAACAAAAAAAATTAAACAATACCCATTCCAGATAAACTAACAAATAGCTATTAAACAATACCCATTCAAAATTTGTGAGTTTCCAGTTTTCAAATAAAACAAAAATTAAAGATTTTTACCTTTATGGAACAAAATGGTGGCTGTGTGGGAAGATTAGCAGAGGCGAGAGGACAATGTTGATGCCGAAGAACAATGCAACATAGACTGATTAGAGTGGCGATGGAAGGCAGGGAATCGCAGTGGAAGAAGAATCAAGCAAATTAGATAAAAAAAAATTTGAAAGGAAACACCTGAGGGGAGGAGAAGTCTGCATCACTGAGATGAATGACCTTAGGATGAATGAAGTTTGCAAACTTCTCAAAATGACGTCGATTTTTCTTTTGCGGGGAAGAAAATTAATCTGTCCGAAAATTTCAAAAAATAAGTTTTGGAGCCACAAATTCAATTTTATTTTTTTTCATTATATTTTGGGACCAAAATAAATGTCCCTAAAAATTTGTATTTGTTTGAGTTAAATTATTATTTTCTAATAAATTTATAAATGTCTCTAAAATAATTCAATTATAATCATTTTTATTCCAAACGTCCTAAAAAATTACAAATACAATATATTTTTCTAAAATAAAAATATAAACTTCCTTAATTCTATTTTCATTATATTAAGACCATTATAAACGTCCTTAAATGTTTTATTTTTAAATGCTCTAATTCTAATTCTGAAAAAGTCCTTAATTCTAATTTTGAATAATTTGATTTTTTAAGGACATTTATAAATGTCCTTAATTTGATTAATAATATTAAAATTACCCATAAACGTCCTAAAAACTATTTAATATAAATAATTTTTTTTTCTCAACTAAACTTCCTTAATAATGGTCTATTAGGACGCTTACATATAAACGTCCTTAAATCAAATGTCCTAAAGTCCATTTTTGTTGTAGTGTTGATGTAAACCGAAGAAGAACAACTTGATTTGAAGATCATTTTCAAGAGGAAAAGTTTGATAAAAATAAAGAAGCTTTAAAGTCTTGGATTATATCATCAATGTTAGGGTTGGAGAGCTTTATTTCATGTCAAGAATCCATCCAAGTTTAATGGAGATCAAACTACATAAAGACTTGATGAAATGGAGATACAAGAATGCACAAAAGTGTCATATAAAAGCCCCATCCGGTGATCACCAAAATCCATTTGGGCATGCCAATTTCTATGCCAGAATAGCCCCAAAACATAAGCTATCAGTTGATGTATTCGGTGCCCTGCCTGGCCAGGACAGGAGGAAAAATAGGGGTAGCCAAAGACGGAAGATTGTTCCTACATTGACGTGACTCTTTTAATTAGTTTTTAATGGTCTTTTTAATTTAGTTTAAGGGTGTTTTATTTAATTAATATCCTAGAACAATCTAATTAGAGTTTAGTTGAGTCTTTGCTATAAATACTCCTCATTATGTAATCCTCAAGAGGGCATTATATCTTTGAATCAAAAAACAACTTCCTCTCTTGAGAATCCAAATTGAAAGATCAAACATGATCTACTTGAGGGTTTAATCATAGAACTCTTCTACAGTGCTTGCACAAATCTTATTTCTACACTTTGGTTGCGGTGTGATTAGTCTACCAAATCTAAATCATTTTTTGATGTTGGAAGACAACATAGGTCAATGAATCTAATCATGATCTTTGATGAAGTCTTTTGTATGTTTTCAGTTGATGTGTTTATGTTTGATGAAGAAGGTTTATTTGCATGATCACATCACATTGGAAGTATGTGTTTTGTTAGAGTTTTGGAATACAACTCTTAGTACAACAAGTTACACACTTTTTTTTTATTGTACATATAGTATGGTAGGATTTCTCCCTTATTTTGTTCTATGTATTTTGTTAATTTTGTAATGAGACTTTTAAATTCTTTGAGGATTGTTGATATGCTTCTGTTAAATGTGAAAATCAACCATTCTTATTTGGATAATTTTGTGGAGGATTTACATATCAAAACTTAATCCATAGGCCAGTCATTAGAAACAAGAACATTAAAATAAAATATAATCTTTTAAAAATGGATTGCCAAAAGAATAAAAAAAACCTTTATACTGCCACTCTAGAGCCATAATAAAAAAGTTTGAACTTTATATGACTGGACAAAGGCCGTAGTAACACAACATGTGATGGCTTTAAGACTGTAAAAAAATATTATATACAACCGCTAAAAAATAGTCATATTTGGCTTTTATATGATGCTTGAGGAGCCGTAGTATATAGTTTCTTTAAATATACAATGACTATATAGCCGTTGTATTCAATAGTTTATACGACCGCCCATTCTTTTATACTATGACTACAAAACCGTAATATATAATGTGAGTTTTACCTACGGCTCTATGGTCATCTTATAAAACTAAGTTATAATACCAACCTTTTACCTCTTATGTGACTGTCCTCCAAGGTAACAAATACATTCTTTTATGCGACAATATATACGAGGGCCCTGTACTAACATTTATTTTATACGAAGGTTGTGCATATGATTTTTTATGACATCATACTTATACCGTAGTTTATATTTTCGTATATCATATATATGACGGTGTTTTCTCCTTTGAATCTTATATGCCTCACCTCTATTTTTGATAAATCAAAAACCATCTTGTGGCCATCATATATATTATATACTACGATTTTCTTAGTATATGCGACAATCATAGGGTCGTTGTATATAAGGCAATTTCTACTAGTGAGGAATGACATCAATGCCTTCTTCATCTATAAAACTCTTGACATTGTGATTGGACCTAAAGGCATTGTAGGGACTTGATTACCATCAAGGAACAACAGCACTTGATGGACATCAACCATATAAGAGGCTATTCAATGTACACAAAATGGAGGACTTATATACAAAGATTTGGAAGGCTTGAATATATAATCAAAGATGTTCAAAAAATGTACAACTTGAGGACAAATCAAAGGAAGCAAAGTTGAAAGAGAACAAGGAAAGAATGTCTTGTTCAGGGGCAGTGGTGGTGGCACTAGTTGCAACTAAAAAAAATAGAGCAAAGTTGGACAATCTTCTTTGGCTATCGGCTCCTCCAACTAGTGCCGGTTTTAGCCCGGGAAAGCCATCACTTTGACAATTTTGTGGGATTTTCTTTTATTCTTCTTGTTATTTTAGTAAGTTATTGAGGGTATTTTGGTCCTTTAATCCTAGGAATGAATTGTTTAGGTTTTATTCGTGTCTTTGCCTATATATATGGTATTATGATTGAAATTAAAACACTTAATAAAACTAATCAAATTTGAGAGAAATCTTTTAAGATCAAACATGATATTATGTGTCTGTCCTTGATGAACTCTTCAAAGGTTCTTAAGAAACCACATTTAAGGGCTTTCATCTACTTTGACCTAAGATGTTGAATAGTCTATCAAATCAGGAGATTGGTTGATATTGAATTAGCATCAAAGGTCAATATAATTAAGCTTGAATCTCTTTGATGAGTCTTGGAAACTAATCTTCAATTTGGTGTGATTAAGGGATGAACAAATGATTTGCAAACTCCATTTCAAGATCACATCGTCTATGCGTAAAGGGTGAGATCTTGTCGAAGTTGTTGGAGCAACCTCCTTCTGAACGAGATGGTCTCCTCATCACCAGCAACCTCTGAGATGGAATAAACTTGATTTTTAGTTGATGAATTTGTTTTTGGGACTATGTTGCTAGGGGAATTTTCTCTATGATCATATTGATCACCTTCGCATCCATGTTTTCTCTTGGGGAGTTATCTCTTTGGGGAGCTCCTACTTTGTATTCTTGGAGGTGACCTTGCCTTATGAAGCATTCAATCACCTTATTCAAGTGAATCAATTGTGCGACCTTAATTCTTATGGTAACACTAGTGAGTTTGGTCAATTATACCATATTGCTAATTCAAAACGACAATGAGGTCACCACATGGGACATTTAGAGGGGTGAATCATTTCATTTTTTTTGTTCTATTTTTTTTCTCTCTTTGCCTTCTCTAGAAATCTAGCTAGCTTTCTTTTCAGAAGGTTAAAGTGACGGGTTTTGCAGAGAGGCTACGAATTTCTTGACCACCTCAAGCATCTCTCCCACCATCTTTGGTGGCCTTATGTTAAGCTTTGTTTTCAAGTAAGTGGAGGTTGGCTGTAAGAAAAGGAGTGTAGAGCATCCTTTTTACTTACTCTGTCTAGTTCATAATATATTGTGAAAACCTAGCCCAAAATTAATTAGACTGGCTTTATTTGTTTTCGATTGGACCATAGGTTTTGCATTTAAGAAAAGAAAGAAAGGAATACCATTAAGCCTTTTGATAACCCTACAGGGTGCCTTTTTTTTTTTTTTTACTGATTAGAGATAATATTCTTAGATACTTCCTTTTAATATTGCACTTTAGAAAGTTACGGGTCAGAATCCGCATAGTTTATCAAATGACCGGCCCTCATGCAGAGACCTTCTAGCAGCGATATTGGTTTAAAAAATTCCTCTAGTCGAGAGAAATTATTTAAGATTATAAATCACTCAATTTCGATAAGTAGATAGGAAGTCATAAATTTTTATATATTTTAGGAATTTCTTATAAGCTGTAGTCATGAGGCATATTTTATGGTTAATAACTTCTCAACCGTAGGTTATTTTTATGCAAATTTTACATGGATTTGTAGCTGGGAATGAGAGATTTCTATACGTGTATTAATTTTGCCATCATGACTTTTGGATCATAAGATACAAGGGTTCAAAGTAGGGTTCATGTTAAAGAAAATTCTAGAAATTTACGAAAAATGAACAATAACTTAGAGCGAAACCCACTCTTGTGCAGAAATTTGTTTCAGTAAGCGTTGCTCACCTTGATATCGTATTGTTATGAAACTTTGAGGAATTATACTATATACCAATTCTTATTTTCTAACAAACTTTCATTATTTTTGGAGTTTCAGAGTGTTTTATATGATTTTTGCAAGATATTAAATCTTTATGGTGAGTAGCGACGTTAAAAAGGATTAAAATTTCCCTAAATTTACCAAAAATTATCTTTTTAGCAAAATGATTCATAATTCAGAATTTCATTACATAACTCTCTAAAGTGTATTTTTTTATATTCTAAAATATTAAGTAGATGTAATAAATCACTAAATAACTTATCATTAAATGTTCTTGTAAACTCCAGTGCCTTTTTAACAATATTTAGGTTTCTTGCAAGGGTAGAATTTCATGCTTTTAAATTTGGAGTATTTTCAATAATATAACATCAATTTTTTTTTAATATTAGATTATTGATTTTGAAGTGGAAGTTATTTTTGGATTTGACTAGTAGAGTAAGTAACTTAATCTTACTGGTACCTTTCAAAAATGTGAATTTGTAATGCTTTAACCTAAAGGCAGTTTTAAGTTATCAATCCTGTTTTCCACACTTATTTCCATTGCAAATGGATCGAGAGTTTTTGATAATTGCATGATTTGGGTTTATTGGATGGCTATGATTTAGGAACCCTTGCCTTAGGAGATTATATTGATGTTTAGACCTAAGATCTATTGCCATTACCAAAGGATTGTGTTGTGATTGATATTGTAACAGTAAGGTCATTGTGACTATATGATCATCGTGATATTGTGATTGTGGCAACTTGAAAAGAAACTAAAAGTTGTTTTGACTGAAGGGTCTTTTTGAAATGAGATTTTGAATAATGGATAGTAAGTAAACTATTATTTGTGTAATAAACCCCATCGATTGCATTTTGAGTATTTTAGTTATCTTTGTTAAATTGTCTCTTGACAAGAGAAATTTTTTTGAAATACTTGATTCATCTATAAGTGAGATTCTGTTACTTACTGGGTCGTAGCTCATGAATTTTCTTTATTCTTTTAATCCATATTTTTCAGGTGATGTGGATTACTGCTACAGGGGATTTGAAGTTGAGAGACATGGAAGACATTGTTTTGTTATTGTTTATTTTTTAAAGATTTTTAGAGTTTTATGTTTTGTTTGAAATAAATTTCTTGATACATTTTGTAGTTCTTTGTGAATAAGTTTGAATCAATCGTTGGTTCATTTATAGAATAGTGTTGGGAATTATGAACACAGAAGCAGCAGAAAATAAAATTTCACAATTCCGATCCAAGATCCATGCACATTATATAAAATCGAATTGTAAGAAAAACATACCTTTTCTACTTTGATGAACAGAAAACAGCAAATCTTTCGGATCTAGACTTTGCGAAACCCGAACGTCCTCTACCGGTATCCACACAGCAAGGTCAATGAACTACTAGGTCTGCTAGAACCATAAACTTCACAAATCTAATATTTGGAAGCTTGATGGTGGAAATTTAGAGGGACAAGAAGTTAGGTCAGCTAGGGTTTTCTCTCTATCAAAATAACATGTATTTAAGAGTGAAACCCTAGCAAGACCATTCTTATCTCTTTATAGTTAAGAGGAAGAGGGATGGACGGCTATGATTCATTCTTTCCAATCTAATAGAATGAATGGCTAGGATTTACTCTTTCCAATCTAATAGAATGGATGGCTAGGATTTATTCTTTCCTATCACATAGGACACCAATCCTAAACCTAGCTTTTCTTAACCTTTTATATTTATATTACTAATTTCCTAAAATTAGGAAATGTATTATTGATCTCATCAAGATATGATTTTAATTTCCTTTAAAATCCTATTAAAAGAAATTCCGCCAATTCAATTGAATCCACAATTTCAATATGAATTAAAAGCACGTAATTACTTGCTTTAGTGTGTGACCCTGTAGGTTTATTTAACATTGACAGCGGGTCTAAACCCACAAGTCATAAGTGGCCTCTAACAAGACATTATGACTACCCAAGTTAAATAAAATCAATAGTTTGATTTCAACCTATTTTAAAGTCCAATATTTATTCC